>CAKNYM010045953.1:0-60010 GCA_932195095.1 Andricus curvator
ATAAGACTAGTAGCAAATACACGCGCGCGAAGCGAACGTTCACATCTCTTGGTTTTTATTTCTTAACATTCAACAAATATTTTTAAAAAATCTTTTATTAAAATATAGTAAAAAGAAATAAAATAATTCACTTGGAAAAGAGGTGGTTGAAATCATAATATAATGATAATAAAGTTACTAAAAGTTAAAGCGTGGGGCGTAAATATTAAACTTTTAAAGAAATTTTAATATTTACGCCCCACGCTTTTATTTTTAGTCACATTATTATATTTTTATGGTAATGCCCCTTTTTAAACTAATCTTTTTCTTTATAGCAAATTTTAATAAAAGCTGGTTTTTTAATCAAATTATTTAAAAAAAAAAAATTTCAGTTCAAATATGATACATTTTTGTATTGTCATTGGAAATACGTGAGTCGATTGGATATGTGGGAGGGTGTCGAAATTAAAATGCAAGATTTGACTCTGCATACATACATAACCCAGAAAGCAAGTCAAATAAAAGTTTGTAAAATATAAAAAATTTTAAAATCCATTTTTAAACAAATTTTTAAACATTAAGTTTAAAAAAATTTTGGAAGAGGACAATATTTCGAATGGAATGAAAACGAATTCCGCTTTTATCATTTCGGAATAAAAGCGTTTAAATTTGAATAATTTGCAATTGTAAGTGTTTGAAATTGAAAAATTTTTAATCAAAAGCTCTTAAAATTGAAAAATTTCAAGGTAAAATTTTGAAAATTTAACAGTTTCGTTTAGAAGGAGTCGAAATTATATCATTTCTAATTCAAATAATTCAAAATTGGACAATTTTATTTTGAATTGACGAATCTCGAAATTAAATGATCTTAGATTAAAATTTCGAAAATAGGCAATTCTAAAATGTTAAAAATGGAATATTTTCAGATTCGTATTTTGAAAATTGGATTATTTAAAATTCAACAGAATTGAACTTGTATTATATCTAAATCAAAGCGTTCCTTATTAAATAATTTGAACTTGAAATCTTTTAAATTTAAATAATTTAAAATTCGAAAAAAAGCAAACTAAATTAAATACTTCAAAGTCAAAGCTTCTAGAATTATAGAATTTTCAATTTGTATTATACACAAATATTATAATTTAGCAATCAAACTTATTAGAAATTTTTTTCTAAGATTAGAAAATAAATTAACCGACATTCTCAGGGGTTGAAATGAAAAAAATTCCAATTATAAACATTTAAAATTTGATTATTGTGAACAAGCGCTTAAAATAAAAAGTAGTTTTGAATGGGGAACATTAACAATGAAAAAATTTCTACTACGTAAAGTTGAAAATTAAACGAATCCAAACCACACATAAAATTCATTTTAAGTAAACTTAAATCGTTTAAAAATTAAATTTAACTCCACAATGTTGACCATTTTAATTTCAAATCGTTTAATTATTAGAACTTCATTAAGAATTATTATTCATTCTTGAAATTTTCCAATTAAATATTTTATATTATATATATTAATATCTCATTTTTAAGGCCTGCAACTATCAAGTCTTTAAATTTGATACTCTACGATTTTGAAGAATCTAAAAAAAATAGACATGTTTATAAATTTAAAGTTGAAATTAAACAATTTAGAATATTTAAATCTACAATTATTTTACTTAAAACTGACTATCAAGGCGACTATCAATACGAAATTTTGAAAGATTTTTTTAAGAAAAAAAAGTTTAGTTTCAAGGTGCCAAAAACTGTTTTAGAATTGCGCATTGAAAACTATAATTAAAAATTGAAATTAAAGAAAATTAATAAGATGGTAAATTTATATATTATTATTAAGTACCATATCATGTAGTATTGCAGTGTCAAGTGACATTCAAAGTGATTCGATACATTTTTTTTACTGAAACATGTGATTTCCGTTCTAATTGGAATCTATCAAAATTAAAGAATTGAAACTTGGAGGGTTAAAAATAAAACAATTTCAAACTTTGTTTAAAAATTAAAGCATTCTTAAATTAGGCTCTTGAAAATAAGTCGTTAAAAACAATTAATTTCTACATTGTGCATCACGGTTTAAAAAAGTTCATGATTTTAATCTAAAATGCAAAATTAATAACTTGAAAATCAAGGATAAAGCATTTCCATGCAAAGTGAGCGAAACGAAAAGCGAGCGTAACGAAAAGCGAGCGTAACGAAAAGCGAGCGAAAAGAAAAGCGAGCGAAACAGGAGCTTCAATGTGGACAAAATGAATGAATGAATTTCTAAAAATAACACAAAAAATAAAATAAATAAAATTAGTTAATCTGCTTCTCTTGATAAAAAAATCCTAATTTTCTGCATTTCCTTTTTTTTAGCACTACCACAAACCATTGCAAAAAAAAGCTGCCCAATTAAATAACTCGTTTCATTAATTTTAACGTGACGATAAATAAATGCCAAAAAGCGAGAGGCACTAGAATACGCTTTTGGTGGAGTTATATTTTGGAAAGGCTGTATGGTATCCCAGCTTTAGTGCAGAGATTTGAACGGGGATAACATTACGAAAAACGAGGTAGTTTCAGTGGCTTCCTATCTGCGCAATGGAAAGCTAATATAGCAAGAAGATCAACTGCATCGACTCCATTTCGTATAATGGACGAGAAACAAAAGAGGCTCACGTGGCATCTTCGAAACCCTATATTTCAGTATTATGTCAGCATTTCTGAATGAATGCCAGCGAATTTTATATCAATCAATAGGTTCTCTCAATTTTATCTGAGCGATTCTATTTGTACTTTTACAGGTGGTTTTAAACCTTTTTTATTTCTTTCAGGCTTATATTATTTCATGCATCCGAAATTGTGGACAACTTGTTTTCCAGGTTTTTTTTTGGGTCGCTGAATCCACCTCTGGGGTAAAAATTTTCGAGTTTCAAAAATTTAAATTCGCGGAACAATATTTGAATTCAGTGACCCAAAAAACCCCTAGAACACAAGTTTCAAGAACATTAGACTATTATTCAAAATTCTTATCTGCCATATTGGCTCAGCCATCTTGAATTTTCAAAATTATAAATTTTTGAACTCAGATTCGGATTCAGTGACCAAAGAAACCTTGAAGACGAACTTCAATACAATAAAAAATCTTAAGCGAATTTTTGAAATTTTTCTTCCGCCATATTGAATCCACCAGCTTTGATTTAAAAAATTTTTTATTTTTTATTTCGGATACGGATTCAACGACCCAAGAATCCCTCAGGCAGGAAGATTTATCAAAATACAATTGTTATTTTTTATTTAGTTTAGAAAATATTGTATTTCATATATTTTATGACAAAAAAAAAACAAGAATTAATAACAAAAACAAGGCAAACAAATCTGGAAAATACTTGAGAATCTATTAAGTACATAAAAAAATTGGCGTTCTGATTTTTAAACTAGATTAGTAGAAAATCAGGGTGGCGATTCGGCGGACGATTTCAAATTCCCGGTCATTTCCCGGTTTTCCCCGGTCAAGTTTTTCAATTTTCCCGGTCAACTCAAAGTAACATATTTATATTTTCCGCAAAACGCAAACATTTATTTTAATTCATGACGTTCGTTTTAAACATCTTTTAACACAACAGAGCAAAACGTTGCAAAATAAATGAATTTTGAAAAAAATACTTAAATTTTCCACTAAAAAATATCAATTTTTTACAAAAAAATGGAATAGTTAAACTTTCAGTTGAAAAAATTAATTTTCAACAAAAAAACGGATTTTCAATAAAATAGTTCAATTTTCAACCAAAGTGATGAATTTTCAAATCAAATTATGAATCTTTATCTGGAATAGTTAAATTTTAAACCAAAAAGATAATTTTTCAACTAAAATGATGAATATTTAACTGGAACACTCGAATTTTCAACCAAAAAGACGAATTTTTAAAGAAGATTACATTTTAAATAAAAAGATTAATTTTCTACCCTAAAATACAATTTTTCAACCAAATACATTAACTTTTAAAGAAAGGTTTGATGTTTTAATAAAAGAAGACAAATTTTCAACCAAATAGTTAAATTTTGAACTGAAAAAATAATAATTTTCAATCGAAAATGGAATAGTAACATTTTTAGTTTAAAACATTATTTGTAAACCAAACATAAGAGTTTTCAACTAAACCAATGAATCTTTAACTGAAATAGTTCAATTTTCAAACCAAAAAATTAATTTTTGCTAAAAAAAGATAAACTGTCAACCAAAACTTTTATAATTAAATTTCAAGTTAAAAAAATTAATGTTTAACCAAACAGATGAATTTTCAACAACAGCTATGGAATTTTCAATTGGAATAATTTAAATTTTCAGTTAAAAAAATTAGTTTCAACCAAAAAAAACTAACTTTTAACAACAACAAAAACTAACTTTCAAAATAATAGTTACATTTTCAAACAAAGTGATGAATTTTCAAATAAAATTGTAAATATTCAACTGCAATAGTTGAATTTCAAACCAGAAAGATGAATTTTTAACTGAAATGATGAATCATTAACTAGAATAATTGAATTTTTGACCAAAAAGATTAATTTTCAACCAAGAAGATTCATTTCTACCAAAAAAGACGAATTTTCAACTAACAAAGATAATTTTTCAACCAAAAATTGAATAATCAAATTTTTAGTCAAAAATGAATGTTCAACCAAAGACATGAATTTTGAACTAAAATTATGAAATATTCAACTGGATTAATAGTTACATTTTCAGTTGAAAAAAAAATATTTTTCAACCAAAAAACATCCAAAGAAAAAACAAATTTTCAATCAAACAGCTCATTTTTCAACCAAAGAAATGAATTTTTAATTAAAACGATGGATTTTCAACTAAAAAAAAATTAATTTTCAACAAAAGAGCTTAACTTTCAACCAAATAATTTTATTTCAAACCTAAAAGATGAATTTTCAACTAAAATAATAAATATTTGACTGGAATACTTGAATTTTTAACCGAATAGAAGAATTTTTAAACAAGAAGATTAATTTTCAAAGAAAAATAAGATAATTTTTTACCAACAAAAAAATCGATTTTTTAACAAAATACATGAATTTTCATCGCAATAGTTAAATTTTTAATTAAAAAGACAAATTTTTATCCAAATTGTGGAATTCCGAACTTGAAAATTTTCGTTTAAAGAAATTAATTTTCAACCAAACTGGTGAATTTTCAAATAAAATTATGAATCTTCAACTGAAATGATGAATCTTTAACTGGAATAGTTTAATTTTATGCCAAAAAGATGAATTGTCAACTATAAAGTTTAATTGTATAATAGTTTAATTATTAAATGAAAAATATCAATTTTCAACCAAATATTTGAATTTTCATCAAAAAAAGATAAATTAATTTTTAACAAAAGTTTAACTTTTAACCCAGTAGTTGAATTTCTAACTAAAAAACGATGAATTCGCAACGAACAATGTAAAAAAAAATTCTATTATAATTCAGAAATATTTCTTCTTTGAAATTCTACTTCTACTCTGAAAACTGCTTGAAGTACTTTTATTATCTAAAATTTAGAAGAGGGAACTTTCAAATTCTGACGAATTCTGACTTGAAAGAGGGATTTTTAAAAATTCCTTTTTTCTCAATCCGAATTATAATTCCTTTAAAAAATTCCCATTCCATGTAAAACATTCCCTGTTCCAAGTGAAATTATATTTCTTGAATTTTGCTATGATCAGAAGTAAATTCCCGGTTTTTAAATTGAATTCCCGGTCATTTCCCGGTCAATAAAATTCCAGGTCATTTCCCGGTCTTTCCCGATTTCCCGGTCAAGTCGCCACCCTGAAAATGCATTTCTCCTGAAAAAAGCACTAATGTTTACTATTTCTTTATTTATGGTATTTTTGCCGTTATTAATTAATATGTGTTTACATGTTTTATACTTATTCATGTTTTAGAGTGCCACTAGATATAAAAACCCCGGTGTTTGTTGTTAAAAAATAAAAAGAATGTGAAAAAAGGTGAAACACCATATGTCCCACAATGTTTTTCGGGGGTGGTTTGGGTCGCTGAATCCATCTCCGGGGTCAAAATGGTCAAGTTCCAAAAATTCATAATTGCGGGACAGTATTTGGATTCAGGGATCCCAAATACTCTAGAAGACAAATTTCAAAAACATTATACCATTATTGACAATTCTTATCTGCCATATTAATTTCGACATCTTGAATTTTGAAAATTATAAATTTTTGACCTCAGATTCGGATTCAGTGACCCAAAAAAACCATTGAAGACGATTTTCCATACAATGAAAGAACCTTATGTGAATTTCAACAAAATTTCGTCAGCCATATATTGGATCCAACATCTTTGATTTTCGAAATTAAAAATTGTTTATTTCAGATTCGGATTCAGCGACCCAAAAAATTCTAAGGCAGCAAGTTTGATCAAATTACAATTATTATTTTTTATTTATTTTAGAAAATATTGTACTTCACATATTTTATGACAAAGAATCAAGGTTTAATAACAAAAAGAACAGGCTACTATTATTTAAAAAACGTTGAAAAGAACCAAAATAAAAAAAATGTGAAAGACCGCTTTTATTGAATTAAAGATAAAAGAATCAAATCTGATTCACGCATTTGGATTGAAGTTTTATACTGAACCGAACTCGATGCACGCGAACTATAATGTCATTAAAACTGACAAGTATTGACATTGTTGAAGTGGAATAGCCAACTATCGAGTTCAACAAGAAATCGTACTTCTTTTTTCTTTTTGCCACATTGTGACTCTAATTGCCAAGTATCAAGCCCGACAAGTGAATACCTGAATTTCGTATTTTACTGCTGACTGACATGAAACCACAGAATGTCTGACTGAAACATACAACGCAAACGGAAAATGGTCTCTCATATATAAATCTTCCGTCTGACAGTTGAAATCCTGGATGACACTGCCTCAGCGAAAATAATAATATATGTATTAAAAATCAACAATCTTAACTTTAATCAGTGAAATTTCCCTGTTCAACGGCGAAAAATCTTAATGATTTGATTCAGTGACCCATTTCTGACTGATTCAAATTAAGAAAGCACTAATGATCAGGGAGTCTATCCGATGGATAATTTGAAATTCCCGGTAATTTCACGGTTAGATGGTAATTTTTCCCGGCCGATTTAAAATAGTTCAAAAGATTTGAATGATTTCAAGTAGATGAGTAAGGGGAGTTCTAATTATAGATTCCGTTACCGACACAGTTACCTACAACGAGATCATTCCACAGCTCAAGTGGTTCGTGTCCATGTTAATTTTCTAGAATATTATCGAGGGTTAATGATGACATCATAAAATTGTATTGCACAACTGTTACTCACAATTGAACAATATCATTTTATGTCATCGGTAATCTTCAAAGACATTCTAGAAACTTAGCATGGACACGAACCACTTCAGCTGAGGAATGGTCTCGATGTCGGTAAAGGTGTCGGTAAAGGAATCTATCATTAGAACTCCCTTTATTCATCTACTATTTCAAAAAAATTTTCAAGATTTCAAGATATTTCTAAACAAAATTTAATATTTTAAAGAATTGTAATTCTGATTTTGAACAGGCCTTTTTTCGATTTTTTTTCTAAATCAGAATGAAAATTATGCTCTAAATTTCCCGTTATATGACAAAAATGCTCTGCTCGAAGCCAAATGATAATTCTTTATGGAAATTCCCTGTTCCAAGTGAGAATTATATTTATTTACAAAATTTTCTCTTCTAATTCATAAATACAGTAACTCGCTTTTTCCAAAATTTGGAAGAGGGAAGTTTCAAATTGTGATGAATTCTGACTTGGATCAGGCCTTTTTTAGATTTCTTTTTCTAAATCAGAATTAAAATTATTTTCCAAATTTCCCGTTCCATGACAAAAATTCTCTGTTAGAAGTCAAATAATAATTCTTTATGGAAATTCCCTGTTCCAAGTCAGAATTATATTTATTTACAAAATTTTCTATTCTAATTCCGAAATATAGTAACTCGCTTTTTCCAAAATTTGGAAGAGGGAAGTTTCAAACTGTGATTTTTTTAAATTCCCTTCTTCTAAATCAGAATGAAAATTCTTTTCCAAAATTCCTGTTCCACGTCAAAAGTGCCCTGTCCTAAAGTAAAAATTCTAATTCTTAACCAAATTTCCGGTTCTACAGTGAACCTAAAATGGAAATTATTATTCTTTACACAAATTCCCGGTTCTATCTTAGAATTATAATTCATTTAGAAACCTCCATGTTCTAAAGTCAAAATTATAACTCTTTATGGGAATTCCCTGTTCTAATTGTGAAAATTATTTTCTTTACTGAAATTTCCTGTCCCAGACACAAAATCATAATTTTTTTCTACAATTCCCTGTCCCAAAGTAACAATTGCAATTCTTCATGGAAATTTCCTGTCCGAAAATCAAAATTATATTTCTTTATATTTTCTTAGGTAATTACTTTTATATTTATTTTATTTTTTAAATATTTATTTTATCACATTCCCGATCATTTCATGGTTTTCCCGCTATCCCGTTCAGGAAGACACCTGATGATGAATATAAGGTTATTTTTATAAAGAACGCAAGTGCGTAAAAGATATTTATGATACAGTTTTCAAGAGATTTTATAGAAAATTTGAATTATGCAGAGCTCAGGAAGTAAACTCACACCTTATATGTCTTTTTTATAGAGAGTTATTTTATGAAATATATCTTTGTATACACAGGGATCACACCGATTCAGTAGTTAAATTTTATATAAAAAAGAGTTTTTTCGGAGAAAGGGGATGAAAAGGTTATTTCATTTATTATTAAAAACTTTTTTATATCATATGGGTATCTCGTGAATATTGAACGAAAGTGCCCTCTAACAGAAGCGATTTTTTATTAGTAAGTTTTTTTAGTCATTTTTGTGTTTAAAAAATAGTTTTTAGCTAGCTTTGAAAAATCGGTTGAACACTTCAGCACTTTCTACTGATGAAAATACATCAGAAAATGATTTAAGAAGATTAAAGACTAAAAATGAGATAAACAAAAGAATCGAAAAATGTTTATGTTTGATTTTAAAAACTGTATAAGTCTACTATCATATTTTTGATTGAGAGTTCATTTTTTTTAACAATTATATTGTTTGAAAATCTAATTATTTGGTTGAAAGTCTAATTATTTTCTTGAAAATTCAACAGTTTTTTCAAAAGGTCATCCTTTTTGTTCAACAATATGGTTGACATTTTTTTATCTCTTTTGACTGAAAAATCTTTTTTGATTGAAAAATCAACTATTTGTTGAATATTCAGCAATTTCGTTGAAATTTCTTTTCTTTCTTGACTAAAAAATCTTTTTTGCCGGAAAAAACATATATTTTGTCGAAAATGCGTCTTTTTGGATAAATGAACTATTTCTGATTTAAAATTGAAATATTTTACGGTTGAAATATCAGCTATTACATTTTTCGTTGAGAATTCACCTTTCATGGTTAAAAATTTATAACTGATTCAAAAAATTTAATTACTTTGTTGAAAAATCAACATTTTTGTTAAAACTTTATCCTTTTTTATAAAAATTCAACCGTTTTACAGAAAATTCATCTTTTTGGGTTAAAAATTCCACTATTTTGGTATAAAATTTAACTACTTGGATGAAAATTAAATTTTTTGTCGAAAATTCATATTTTAGGGTTGAAAATTAAACTGTCTTATAGAAAATTCGTCCTTTTAGCTTGAAAATTCGACTTTTTGGTTGAAAATTTATATTTTTTGGTTGAAAATTTAACTGCTTTATAAAAAATTCGCCTTTTTTAGTTGAAAATTCAACAAATTGGTTGAAATATTTTTCTTTCTTGACCGGAAAATCCTTCTTATCAAAACATTCATCTCTTTGGTTTGAAAGTTTCTCGATGGTGTCCTTCAAATCTACAAAATCAGCAAATAAATCGTTTAGAATATATTTGAAATTGACACCATCAAAAATAAACTCTTTCAAAGCGTCTTGTTTTCTAATATCTTCAAGTTCTCTTTATGGTTAAAAAAATGAATCGAAAACTTGTTAAAAAATTGAGAAAAAGGATAAAATTGGGTAAAAATTCTCGATTTTAGGTGTTTTAGGGGATTTTCCAAATTTAGAAAGGAAAAAAGATCGTTGAGATGAAAGTAAGTACGTGAAAGGAGGATTTTTCAACTGAATCAGGGGAGCAAAATGTATTAAGCCAGACAAGAGGCTGTTTCGATCCCCGAACGAGCAACTGTCTTAAATGGTCAAATACGTGCCGGACCTCAGGAATTAATTTCAAAACCACACCCGATCCTCCAATACAATATCAAAATTTACTAAAAATACGATGAATTCGTTTTCTGCCACTCAGAAATTTACATTTTCAAATTTACATTTTTTTTTAACTTTTAATTTTTAAAGATGAGAAATTTAAATGATGGACAAAAATGTAAATATCGGAATTTCAGAAGTGTATACGCTATCGATACAGATAAAAAATTGGCGGTACTTGTAACAAAAAAAATCACCGGTACAGACAATAAGATTTCTGGGAACATTGAAAATTAGTTAGGTTTTTTTAAATTATTAATTTTAAGTTTTGAAACTATGTCGAGCATGGATCTGCATGATTTTAAGACAATTTTCATAATTTTGAAGAATTTAGAAGTTTTTTTTTTTTAGGAAAACAGAATTATTTAAAAGATATTTAGAGGTTTTGGAAAGATTCGAAAATGATTAAAATCTTGAGAGAAGTCCAAAAAAGGTAAAACAAAATGTAGATTTTGAACACTTTGAAAAAAGAAGATTTTTAAGGATTTCGAAAGGTTTCAAGATAATAAAACAAATTTCTTAAGATTGCTGGGAAGATATAAAATCACTTTAATGTTTAAAAAATCAGATATAAAAAGATTTCAAAACATTAAAAAATATTTCCATAATTATCAAAAAAGAATCTGGAAGTTTTGAAGGCAATATTTTTAATCTTGCAGAATTTTAAAAAAATTGTAGAAAAAAATTGAATTGATTTAAAAGATTAGAAGGTTTAGAAGTTTTGAAAGGATGCACAAATAATTTAAAAATTTGATAAGATTTTAAAAATTTTTAAATAAAATACAGACTTTTAGAGAGTTCGAAAAAAAATTCTAAGCTCTTTAAGAATTTTGTAGGGTTTATAAGGATTTATTATTTTGAAAAATTCATTTTTAAACAAAATTTAAAAACATTTCAAAAGATTTTAAAAATGGGACGACTGAAAAATCTCAAAAAATAAAATTTTCGACACTAAAATTCCCGAAAGAGAAAATTTTGAAATTACCGAATCTAAACAATTAAAAAATTGTTTAAGGCCATGCAAGCGTAACCTCAATTTTTTTTTTCATTTTTTTCAAAATCAACTTACGTTCACACGGAACGCGATATCGAGTTGAAAATTTGGTAAACTAAATATGAAGCACTAAGAAACGCGGGTCTGGTAGTACATTTTTATAAGTATAAAAAAAAATTGTATAACAAATTTTTTTTTTGCTTTTTTAATAATTATAAAAATTTAGGACCAGACCGGCGTTTCCTAGTGCTTCATATTTAGTTTCCCAAATTTTCAACTCGATATCGCGTTTCGTGTGAACGTAAGTTGATTTTGAAAACAATGTAAAAAAAATTTGAGGTTACGCTCACATCGCCTTAAATTATAAACAAATGATCAAATAAAAAATAATTAATAAAATAAACAATATATTCATAAAATAAAAGTATTTTGTTTTATTTACTATTTTATTATTTACCAATTTTGCAATTGTTAGATTCAGGAATTTCATAATTAGGGAATTTTCCTGTCTTGGAAATTTTACAATGACGGATATGTTATAATGTAGGCAATTTTTTGGGGAATTTTCCAGTGTCGAGAATGTTATTTTCAGAGACTTTTTAGTCCTCCCCTAAAAATGTCGAAGAAAAATGTTGGAAGATTTTATTGCAATTTTCTAATTTATAAAATTTATAAAATAGGTTTAAATTTCTTCCGAACTTCTCATAGTCCTAAATATCTTTTCAACTGTCTTGAATTTTTCCTAAAATTTGACAAAATCCTGTAAAATAAAAAAATTTCTTAAAAATGTTCTAGATTTCTTTCGACATATCTGAAATCTTCAAAAATATATCTTTCAACTGGCTCAAGAATCTTAGAAAAATTATATTTATATATAACCTTAAAAATAAATTGATAATAATTTGATAAAATCGGATTAAGGCTTGAATTTTAACGTTCGAAAACTTTTAACAAATAAATAGTTATTCCAAATTTTTATTTTGTATTAAAAATTATGTTTCCCCCCAAATCAAAAAACTAAACTAGTATACTGAATATTTTCAGATTCTCTTAGATGTAAAATCTCCCGAAAGTTAAAGAAAAATAATGATTAGAATTTGAGTAAGTGAGAAAATAATTTTATAGTAATTATTAATCATACGTTCTTAAAATAAGTTCTGACAAACTGTAAGATTTTTTGATTAGACGATTTTTGAAAAAGTTCCTTTCTCATTTGATAAATTTTTTTCGCTATCGTGACTCTTATTCTAGAGGGAAATTTCATGTTGTATAAAGACGCGATTTATTATCATGGTATCAAGATATACTTCTTGTATTTAAGTTGACACAAGTATAAGCACGGATCCGGAAGTAAATAATTAATCGGAGAAGACAACGTGCATAATAGCGACTGCATTCGTCGGAATAAACAATGGTCTCCTATTTTTCTTTTCCCTATCACCCAGAAAAGTAGACCACCTTTTATTCACCTTTCCTTTATCAAGGAACTTTAATTAAAATCCTTTTCTTTGTAATAAATTCTAGAATTATAACTGTAATTGTACAGTTTAAAATAACAGAATTTAAATGTTTAAAATTAATACGTTAACACTTTTTACTCACCATTCCTGGGATTTTTTTTCAACTTTTCGTCCCATTATAAAACTCGAAGGAAGCTAATATAATATTGTAATTGTAATTAATTAATAGTATTTAATTTATTCTTGTAAAGTGACATGAAACTATGGCAAAATGTAAAATTTCATGGAACTTTGGAAACGTTTTAAAGTATCAAAAGTTTCAAATATTAAGGCGGGAAAATTTAAAACGAGGGGGAAACCACTCTGGTGATCAGCTGGACCGCTCGGTTATCCGAACTGGTAATCCACGGTAATCCGCATAACGCACTTGGATCTGGAGTAATCCACTTGAAAGTCAGATTAATCAATTTGTAATCCAGATAGCTCGGAATAATCCGGTGTAATCCAGATAATTGGAAATAATTTAAGTAATCCAAGCAATTAACTTGTGATCTATACCTTTTTTAGTTGAAATTCATGTATTTTGATAAAAATTCCCCTTTTTTAGTAGAAAATTAATCTTCCTCGTTGAAAATTTACGATGTTGGTTGAAAATTCAACTTTATGGTGAAAAATTAATCTAATTTGTAGGAAATTTAAGAATTTTGTTAAAAAGTCATTTTTTGTTTGAAAATTCCATTGTTCTGTTGAAAATTCGTCTTTGTGGATTGAAAATTTAACTAATTTGATCGAATAATTTATTTATTTGCTCAAAAATTTAACCATATCGTTGGAAACCTTTTTTTTATTGAAAATTATTTCTTTTTCAACTGAAAATTTAAGTATTCCACTTGAAGATTCTTCATTTTAGTTGAAAATTCATTCCTTGATTACAAATTTGACTATTCTGTTGAATATTCTATTTTTTGTAAAAGATTTATTTTTTAATTGCAATTGTAAGTATTTCATTTTTGGTTGAAAATTTATCTTTTTTAGTTAAAAATTCAACTGTTATTTGGATGAAAATTTATCTTTTTTAGTTGAAAATTTAACTATTTTGTTGAAAATTCGGTTTTATTGGTTGAAAATTAACTTTTTTAACTGAAAATTTAACTTATACATTTTTGATTGTAAGTTTATCCTTTTCAGTTGAAAATTCAACTAGTGGGTTGATAATTCATCTATTTCGTTAAAAATTTGTCGTTTTTGGTAGAAAATTATTCTTTTTGGTTGAAAATTCAACTACTTGGTTAATATTCGAACAACTTGTTAAAAATTCATTTTTTAGTTGCTTTGGTTTTAGTTAAAAATTCCTCTCTTTGGTTGAAAATTGAATTATTTTGTTAAAAATTCGTTGCTTTTTGGTTGAAAATTTATTTGTTAAATGCAGATTTAACTATTCCAGTCGAAGATTCTTCATTTTAGTTGAAAATTCATCTCCTTGATTAAAAATTGGACTATGTTGCTGAATATTCGATATTTTTGTAATTTTTTTTTACAATGAAAATGTAAGTGCTTCATTTTGGTAGAAAATTTATATTTTTTATTTAAAAATTCAACTGTTTGGATGAAAAGTTATCTTTTTAGTTGAAAATTCAACTGCTTGGTTAAAAATTCATGTATTATTTTTTAATTCGTCTTTTTTGGTAGAAAATTAATCTTCTCGGTTGAAAATTTATATTTTTGGTTAAAAATTCAATTATTTTGTTAAAAATTATTCTACTTTGTAGAAAACTAATCTTCTCGGTTAAAATTGTATTTTTTTGGTGGAAAATTCAATTCTTTCGTTAAAACATATTCTACTTTGAAGAAAATTCAGCAATTTTGTGAAAACGTCTTTTTTTTGTTAAAAGTTCAACGGTTGTGCTAAAAATGCGTCTTTTTGGGTTAAAAATTCAACTAGTTTGTTAGAAAATTCAAGGATTTGGTTGACAATTAACATTTTCTTTCGAAAAAAAAACCATTTTTGTTGAAAAGTATCCTTTTTGTTTGAAAAGTTAAAAGGTTTTGTTGAAAATTCGTCTTTTTGGTTGACTTCCACTAGGTTTTTATTTAAAATTAAAATTTTATTGGGCTGAAATATCAATTATGCATTACATTTTTTGTTGAGAATTCGTCTCTTTTGTATAAATTTAATCTACTTTGTAGAAAATTCCACAGTATTGTTAAAAAGTCAATATTTTGTTTGAAGATTCTTCATTTTAGTTGAAAATTCATCACTTTGTTTGAAAATTTAACTATTTTATAGAAAAATCATTGTTTTTTAGGTAAATATTTATTTTTGAACTGAAAATTCAACTATTTCATTTTTGGCGAAACATTTATATTTTTTATTAGGAGATTCAACTATTTGGCTGAAAATGTATCTATTTTCAGTTGGAAATTTATGTATTTTTTTAAACATTCGTCTTTTTCGATAGAAAGGTAATGTTCTTGGTTGAAAAATTCACTATTTTGTTGAAAATTTAATAATTTTGTTAAAAAATAAACCATTTTAGTTAAAAATTCGCGCAAGTCTAGTTTATGTGGAGTAATCCACCATAATTCTATGTAATCCAGGGTAATCATATGTAATCCGGAGTAATCTTAGGTTATCCAGACTAATTTGGATATAGAGGTAATCCAGGGTAATCCGAAGTAATCCACCTCGGGTGGATCGCATTTTGAGGAGTTGTTTCCCCCTCGATTTAAAATATTTAAAAAATACTATTAAGTATTAAATTAAACATTAAATTTTTTATTAATAAATATTAATATTAATATGATTTGAAAGTATGTAGTCCGAAATCGAAAAGTGTGCAGTCGATAATTAACTTTATTTTGTAAGCAAAATTTCCAGTTGTCTAATCTAATCTTTTAAAAGTATTAAAAATAAATCAAAATTCCTATTTATTTATCGCAGGCTTTACAGCCTTTCCTCTTTTCATTTTTTTCTCGTTTTCCACTTACTCTTTTATTGAAAAATTTATTATTTAATTTTTGGTTGAGCATTCATCTTTTTGGGTTGACTATTTAATTAACTGGTTAAAATGTAATTATTTTGATGTAAATTCCGCAATTTTGTTAAAAAGTCATCCTTTTTAATGAAAAATCGTTTTTTGGGGGATAAAAATGCAACTAGTTTTTAGAAAATTCGTCTTTTTGACTTAAAAATTTAACAATTTGGTAAAAATTTGTTTACTTCCTTAAAGAAGAAATTTTTTTTGTTTGAAAATTCATCTCTTAAAAGTTAAAAAATGCAACTGTTTGGTTCTCTATCAATTTGAAATAGTGGAATTTTTACCAATATAAATTCGTGACTGAATTCTAACTATTGATCAGTTATTTTTTAATAATGAATCAGTAAAAGTTACTAACATATGAGTGAAAATCATTTTTTTCAGAGCAAGAATTCAGTCACTGATTGAAATTAATAAAAGTTTTAACTGATTCGAATCTGCAAATCTGAAAATTAATCAGTTCGGTTGATGATTCAAAAATATTTGGTTGAAAATACGTATTTTCTTGTAGAATTCAACTGTTTTTAATTTTAAATAAAAATGTTCTTTTTTGGTTGAAAATTCAAATACTTAGCTAAAAGATGAACTACTTTGTTAAAAATGTTTTTTTGTTGTTGTTGAATATTCATAATTTTAGTTGAAAATTCATCTCTTCGGTTGAAAATGTAACTGTTTTATTATACATTTAACTATTTTGTTGAAAATTCGTCTTTTTTGCTAGAAAATTAATCCTCTTGCTTGAAAATTGATCTTTTGGGTTGGAAATTCAACTAGTTGGTCATAAATTCATTTATTTGTTTGAAAATGCAATATTTTTACGTGAAATGTTATGAATTTAAATCGATTCAAATTCAATTTAATATATCATGAAACTTTCCAACGTTTCTGAAACGTTGGTCTAATTAAACGTTTCATTGACTCACAACCCTAATTTAATTAAAAAATGTTAATGAATCCTATTTATACTAAAAGCCACAATCTGAAAATATATTTATCATAATAAATCTACAGCATTGTTAAAAAACATTTTTCAAACAAATGGACTCAATTTATCATAACAAATTTACATTATTCCCCTGAAAATAAAGTGAATTTTTTATCCAACATTAAGGGAGTGGAGTGAAATTCTAATTTGAGTAACGCCCACGTTCTTCAGTACTGACGGCATTGTCTATATTTCAAATCCCTTTTTCATGTTTACCAAATCAAGACAAACTTCGCTCAGTAATAAATTCACTAATATTTCTTTTTTTACATTTGTCTTCGTCACGCTTTTAAAAAAAATTCAATTATTTCGAGAAGAAGAAAGCATTTGAGCTTATCAAAAAGGCTAAAGAGACTTAACTTCGTTTTAAAAAGCGTTTTAAAAAGAGAATAAATTGTTATTTGACCCCAATCTGTAAACGGGAGTGTTTTTTTTCAAACTGCATTTTTAAATATTTTTTTAAACGCTTCGGTATTCCTGCATAGTATACGCTCAAAGAGAAATATTTAAAACATTTACTCTCGCCGGAAGAGTTGAATTAATTCTAAATTGAATTTGAAATATTTAATCAAATACATCCAGTGAATCAATATTTTGTGAACCGATGAAAATTATATTTCATACAATTTTACGTAACTTTTGATACCATTCTGGCGTAAAATTAATTTTCCGAAATATGTATTCGAAGACTTCCAAATTGGACCTAATCCTTAAGTAGAGCCATTTATAATTTTACAATAGGGACTAATAAAATTGAGCAATTTATATTTGGAGAAATATACGGCGTGAGCTATGACAAATTGCAAGCTAACATTTTTTATTAAAAATATTTAAAAATAAAGAACTTTTTCCAATTATTTTGTGCACTGCAAACCGGGAATGCCTGATAACTGTATCGTCCAATATGCATTTTAAAAAGTATCACTTATTTTTTATCTTATCACTGTAATTTATAGCCTGCGTGCGTTTATCCACTATTTATTATATAAACCGATGTAATGCAATGCACAAATTTTCCTATCCACAGACAAACAGGTTTTACAACTCTATCTGAACTTGAAACTCAAGCTTAAAAACTTAACATTATTTCTGAATATGAAGTGCCTGGAATTTTATACAATAACGGGAAATTAAATAGTGTATAAATTATTAAATTTCCCGTTATTGTATAAAATTGAAAAAGAAACCAATTTTTAAATATTAAAAAAATTAGCATTGCATCAATATTCTTGGAATTGGGAATGCTTTGAACTTTATACAACAACGGGAAATTCAGTAATGTAAACATTGTTAAATTTCCCGTTATTGTATAAAATTGAAAAAGAAAAAAAAAATTTTATTACAAAAAAATTGAATCAAGAAAATGTTGGTACGAATACGGATGATACAATATTTTCATGATTCAAGAAAATTTGTCTTGTCTCATGAAAATGTACTTAAGCAAAGAAAATCAAAGATATATTTTCTTGATACAAATATTAATATTAATTAAAATTAATAATTAATATTAAATCTTTTTACGTGTAATTTAAAATTGAAGAATTTAAAACCAGGCTTCAGCTTGAAATTGTAATTGGAATTCAAAATTCCAATTAAGAATAAGAAATTCAATTTAAAATTGTTGAATTTGCTCAAAGTCACATAATTCCATACATCAAGTTACCATTAAAATAATTGGATTCTCTAATAATTTTAAGAATAAAAATTCTTTCACAGGGTAGCCACAAAACTTGATTTTCAAAATTCCCTGACATTTTCCTAATTTTTCCCTGACTAATTTTTCATTTTCACTGACCATTAACAGTGAAGACCAAAATTCTGATCTTGTAACATTTTTAATATAGAATCTTTTATACATAGAATAAAACAAATTTAATTTATAAATTTTTAATTTATTATTCATTTAATTAAATAAAGTGAAAAATTGACCTATTTCAACAGAAAAAATGACTAATGTGCATTAATAAAGCCACTGACGTCACTACTTTACAGCAATTTTGCCCACCATATCTCACTATGATTTTCCATGTATTTTGCCCCACTAAACACGAAAATCAGACTTAAAAATTTTTTCATGGAAGCGTTTTCGAGATATCAATGTTCAAAATTTTTTTTACCACATTCAGAGTTGTTCCGACGCTTTAGAGTATACATGGTGACCCATTTTAATCTATAAATTCAAATATCTTCTTAACTACCCCATCTACATAAAAAACGGTTCATACAAAAGTTGACCAGGACATAGGGGGCCATTTAACTTTACCATATATTTCGACCTTGAGGTCAATTTTCAAGGTCATTTCAAGGCCAAGGCGATTTTTTTAAATGGAAACCCCTATTTTTGACTGCAGATTTGAATAGAGCAGAAAATTTTGCGTCAAAAATGTATTGTGAAAATCTTGTTTTTGTGACCTTGGAGAGGTAAAAAATCAAGGTCAAATGTCCAAAAAACGATTAGATGTCGTTTTTCTGAATTAACGTGGTTTACTAGGTGAAGCAAACGTTTAAGATGTTTTAAAACAGTCGATAAAATGTAAAAGTGTGAACCACCTTGACAGCCTCGACCTTCAGGTCAATTTTGAAGGTCATTTAAAGGTCAAGACGATTTTTTAAAATAGAAATCCCTATTTTAAACTGCAGATTCGTAAAGAACGGAAAATTGTACGTGAAAATTGGTATTTTAAAATCTTCAAAACGATTCAAGTAAAATTCCAAAAAATTTACATGGATTTGAAAAAAAGTTAACCTAAAAATTCCATTGATTTCAGAAAAATTGGAGTTAATTTAGAGCATTTTAAGGGCATTTAGAGCAATTTAAGGGAAATGAGAAGAATTCGATGACATTCATAAAATTCATGGTGAATTAAAACGAAATCAAGTGAATTGAAAATAATTTAAAATTATTTTGAAAATTCATTGATTTCATTAAATTTAAAGTATAAAATTCAAGAGAATTCAAAATAATTTGATAAAATCTCCAACAATTCAACGTGAGTTAAAAAGAATTCAGGGTGAATGATTAAACAAAAACTAATTTTTTTAATCCATTGAATTGAATAGAGTTAAGTGAATTTATAAGAATTCGAGTGAATTAAAAAAATTCAAGAGAATTCCAAAAAATTTAAAAGAGTTCAGGAAAAATTAATATGAATTCAGGGCTAATTCCAAACGATTTCCAATAAATTGCAAAAAATATCTCAAAATCTTTCCAAATCTTTAAAACCCAACGAAATCCCGCACTTCTTGTGAATAAATTCTTTGAAATTATTTAAAATATTATAAAATCCCGTGAAATTCTGTAAAATCGTATGATATTTCCTGGAATCCTGGAAAATTTATTAAAATACCTTCAGAACTTTCAAAATTCCTTAAAATCTTGGAAATCTTTGGAAATCATAAAAAATCCCTCCGAATTTTTTTAAATTTCCCACAACCTTATAAGTCTTATAAAATCGTTCCATATCTTTTGAAATTCTTTTAAACAATATGGAAATCTTTTTATTCCCTTAAATCTATTCAAATCCTTGAAAATTCCTTAAAAATTTGTAAATCTATTGGAAAAACCTGGGAACTTCTTAAAATACCCTAAAAAATTGCAAATCCATTGCAATCCTTTAAAATTATTGAAATCAAATAAAAATTCCTTGGAATGGTTTGAAATTCCTTAAAATATCTAAAATCCTTTGAAATCTTTTACAATCCCTTGCATCTTTTAAAGGCTCTCGCAAATGCCTTGGATTTTTTTTTAAATACCCTGAAATATTTCAAATCCTTTCAAGATCCATTAAATTCTTCAAACAATTGAAAATTACTTGGAATCTTTTAAAATACCGTAAAATCTTTTAAATTCTTTAAAATCTTTGGAAATACCTTGAAATATATGAAAATCTTTGAAATCTTACGAAATCCCAGACTTTTTTAGAATAAATTATTTGCAATACATTATTAAAATATTATAAAATTCCTTTAAATTATCAAGACCTATTGACAATTCTTCTGAATTTAAAAAAAAGCACTTAAAATCATTCAAATCCTTTGGAATCCCTTCAAATTATTAAAATATATTGAAAAAATTCCTTGGAATCTTTTAAAATACTCTAAGATATTTCAAATAATTTGAAATGTTTTTAAATTCCTAGAAAAAATGTTAAAGCTCTTGAAAATTCAGTTGGATTTTTTAAAATACGTTAAAATCTTTCAAATCCTTTGGAACCCCTGCAAATTATTGAAATCTATTAAAAATTCCTTGCTATCTTTTAAAAAAACCCTAAAATATTTAAATTATTTAAAATACTTTGAAATCTTTTGCAATCCCTTGAAAATTTTCAAGGCTCTTGATTCCCTGCAATTTTTAAAAACACCCTAAAATCTTTAAAATCCTTTAGAATCACTTCGAATGATTAAAACCTATTAAAAATACCCTAAAAGATTTTTCAAATCCTTTGAAATATTTTGAAACCCCTTGAAACTTTTTAAAGTTCTTGAAAATTCCTTGAAATTTAAAAAAATAACCTTTCCAATTCTTTGGGATCCCTTCAAATTAATTAAATTCTTTACAAATTCTTTGGAATCTTTTAAAATATCATAAATTATTTCAAATCCTTTGAAATATTTTTAAATCTCTTGAAACTTTTTAAAGCTCTTGAAAATCCCTTGGAATTTTTGAAAATATCCTAAAATCTCAATAACAAAAAAACTTTGAAATACCTTCAAATTATTAAAATCTATTACAAATTCCTCAGAATCTTTTCAAATGCGCTAAAATATTTCGAAAGAATTCAAGAAAATTTAGAAATAGGTATAGACCTGAATTAAATAGTGTTAATAATAATAACTAACCCATGGGTTAATTTATTGAAAGAAAATTGACTAAAGTAATCTTTTTATTTTAAAAAGTGACTATAAAGTGATATGAGTAGAAAGTGACTGAAAGTGACTTTGTGGCAGCCCTGATTATTCTTGACAGTTACTTAAAGTGCTTCTTAGGTTCTGACTTTTTCCATTAATTTTTAAAAATCTCTGACTTTCCCTGATCATGAAAATTCTTTGATTCTCGATTTTTTCTGACCTACAGCCACCATATCTCAGAAAAATTAAAAGTGACTCGAAATTTTTTTTTCAAGTGATCCAGAAATTCAAAAAGTGAATATCTGTCAGGTCTGAATTAATAAATTGGACACTCATGAGAAACGAAACAATATTATCCTAAAAAAGAATAATATTTCCATGAATAATTTCTAAAAGTGTTTGGATGACAATTAGGAGAATATACACTTTTTCCGCGGACGTTTCATGCACATAAAACAATTCTTTTTCCGCAATTGTGGTCATGCAACGAGCAGGGAGAGATTTTTTGTTGGGAAGATTATTTCTGAATAATTACGTTCAATATCTACCTTCCTCTCATGTCCTGCTTCTGTTGTGCAATGTGCATATTTTTGTCGCACTAGGGCGTTTCTAATGACGTTGAGAATAGCGATTATCGAACTTTTTGCGCCACTTCCACAAAAATATCGCCATCCTGAAAATACTCGTGTGGGGTGCTTTCAGCGAGTCGCGAAACAGAAAAATAAATTGCGAGGCATAATGGGCTCATCAACTTTGATTTACGTCTTTCAAAATATAAACCCGGGGAGCATTTTTATATTCGTAACATTTTATAGAGTTCATTAAATTTTGTTGACTGTTATACACTATAACTCTTAAAAAATAGCGAACAGGTATTATATTACACTTTAAATCAATTTCCACCATAAAGTTTCAATGAAATGATTGGTCAGCAATAGAGCAATAACAATAGGAATTATAATTATTTACAGTTTTCTTCAGAATGAACCTTTTTTAAATTGAAGAAATAATTTTTGTGAATTATTAATCAATGCGAATAAAAGAACAGAATACGTACAAGTTTTAATGTAAACATCGTCACATGGGACGACGAAGAATTCAAAAAATAAACTTCCTGAAAAAGAAAATGTTCGAAATAGAAAATACTCAAAATGATAAAATTGTCGCAATATTCAAACAGCAATTTAAAAAAATTATACATTAAACAAACTTGTTCTTTCATCCAAATATTAAATTATGTATTTTTAATAAAAAAAATTATATTTATTGAAAAAATTTTTGTAATTCTCTAAATTCCGGTATATTTTATAATATCGGGAATTTTAGTGTCGGATATTATATAATTCGGCAGTTTTATATCAGAAATATTATTATTCCGGAATTTTCAAATTGGGAAATATTATAAACTGTTCGTGAATTGTATTATTCGGCAATTTTCTATTACTGATATTTTCTTTTTTGGGAATTTTACAGTGTAGGAAATTTTATTTTTCGGTATTTTTTAGTCGTCCCAAATATTATTTATTTATTGAAAATATAATAATGAAATATTTTGATCGAAGAAAAATTTTCTTTAATGTTTGATTTACAATTTAAAAAAAAAATTTTATTATTGAATTCTTAATAAATAAATCATATTTATTGAAAAACAATTTTTGTAATTGTTTAAATTCGGGAATTTTTTAGATTCGGGAATTTTTTAGATTCGGGAATTTTACATTGTCGAATATTATATAATAATTCGAAAAATTTCAAATTCGGTAATATTATAAACTGTTCGGGAATTTTCCAATTCGAAATTTGTATATTTCTGCAGTTTTATCATTTCGGGAATTTTCTATTTCGAATATTTGTTTTGTTGGGGGGGGGGGGGGGGGATTTCACAGTGACGGAAATTTTATTGTTTGACATTTTTCAGTCGCCCAAAATATTATTTATTTATTAACAACAAATTTTGTTTATTGTTTAATTTTTTTTTATTATTTCATTAGTGTATTCCTAATAAATAATTTTCTATCGGGAATTTTAAAATTCGGTAATATTATAAACTGTTCAGGAATTTTATTATTTGGGAATTTTCCAATTCGAGATTTTTATATTTCAGCAATTTTGCAATTCTGGAATCTTCTCTTTCTAATATTTTCTTTTTCTGGAATTTTACAGTGTAGCGAATTTCATGTTTTGGAATTTTTCAGTCGTCCCCGTTTCATATCTGAAGATATTTTTTTAGTTTTTGAATATGGAAGTTTCTAAAATCCAAATCTCAATGTTTTTAAATTAAAAAGCTTTGTTAATATAACAGTCTGCAAATAAAAATAAAAAAACTATTTGAGACCAAGCTAAATTACCTGAATCAAGGTTGAGATTTTATCTCGAATCCATGAAAAAAATTTAAAAATCTTCTAATATTTTAAAATATTCAGGAATATTCTAAATAACTTCAAAAAGGTCCAGAATATTCTTGAAATGTCCAAAATATTTCCGAACTTACAGAGTATTAATGAAATATGTAAAAAAATAATCCAAAAAATTATAAAACATTTTAGAAAATTCGAGAATATTTTAGTTTTCGAAAAAGTTTCCAGATTCTCAAAAAAAAAAAAACATTGTGGAAGATTCTAGAACATTCCAGAAAAACCTCGAAAGGTCGAGAAAATTTCAAATGAACAATTTCTAGAGATAGAACATGTTAATAAAATCGTTAATCATTCGGGAAAATACCAGAACATTTCAGATTCTTCAAAAATATTGTAGAATATTCTATTCCAGGACATTTTAAAACATCCAAAACATTCCACAATTTATGGAGAATTTTACGGAAAAATTCCAAAAATATCTCAGAGCACTATAAAATATTTTAGAATATACTAAAGCATTCAGAACATTCTAGTGCATTCTAAAATAGTCCATAATTCACAGAACACTAAAAAATGTAACCCCTTAAAATTAAAAAAAATTTCAAATTTTCTCATTGGTTTTCAGTAACCTTTAAAAATTACCTGTTACAAAATAAGATGATAAAATATTCAAAAAATCAATAGTCAACTTTTTATACCTTCACATATTCAGGAGCAAAGGAATATTATTCCTTCAACCGTAAATCGAAAAAGAACTTTTCCCATTCAATTTCTTTACTTTGATCGAGCTTAGTACATACATTTGTACATTTTTACCGTTTCAAAATGTAAAAAAAGTGGGTCGTTATTTTCAGGCAATACTTCAAAGGAGTAAAGCTGTAAGCTCGTACTTTCCCTAAAAACAAAAGATAGAGATTTTCCCTCCTTTTTCGAGTGGTATACTTGAAGCATCTTTTGAAAAGTTTTTTAATACAAAAAAAAAGGAGGAGAGAAAGAGTTATGGAAAGAAAAATGAAGTAACCACGGTTACTTTTTTTTTAAATTTTTTAATGATATAGATATGAAGACATGTGAATGACAACTGAATAAGGACCTATTTTTCGAAATTCTGTTTTGAACGATTTTAAGTTATCTAGGATATTATTTACCGATTCATATTAGGAATATGTAAAAATTATTCCTCCTTTTACGGGGGGTGAGGAGTGGAAGTAGGGAAGAAAGGGGTGAATATGAATAGAATGGATGAAGAGGGAAACTATGTGAAGGGTAGTAGGGGAATCGAGAGGTGGTTTAATAGAGGAGAGCAAAGTAGGGGAAAAGAAGAGGGAAGTAAGGGGACGGGTTGTTGAGGAAGGGATGGGAAGTGAGGGGGAAAATAGGAGAACTGAAGGGCGGGGTAATAGGGAAGTGAGGGTGAGTAGGGGAGGGGAAGTAGGCAAAGGAAAGGTAGAGGTGACGAAGTAGAAGAGGGAGGAGTGAAGAGGGAAAGTAGGTGAAGTGAGGATTAGTTAGGGAAATTAAGGGTTTGGAAGTAGCGGAGTGATAAGTAGAGGCAGTGAAGGAGAGGGTAAGGGAAGGTGTAGTAGGGGGAGTAAGGTGGAAGTTCAGAGAGGGAGAAGTGGTCGAAGTGAAGGGAAAGGGAAGTATGGGAAGTGAGGGGAGGAGGATGGTTGGAGGGAAGGGTTGCCAACAAAAGAAAGGGGAGTGAGTGAAGGGAGGAATGGAGAAGTAAAAGGGAGTGAAATAGGAGCAGTGAAGGGAGAAGGGACGGGTTGTAGGGAATGGGATGGTAAGTGAGCGGGTAGTAGGAAAGTGAGGGTGAGTAGGTTGAAAAGTAGGCGAAGTGAAGTGATGGGTGGGGAAGTAGAGGAGGCATAAGTAGGGGGAATAAGGGGGAAGTTCGTAGAGGGTTAAGTAGGGGAAGTTAAGGAGAAATATAGGGCGGGAAAGTATGTGAAGTAAAGTGAGGGGTATGGTTGAAAGGAAGAGAGTCGATGAAAGGAAGTCGAGAAGGGGAGGGGGTGATTTTACCGACTGAGTGAACGTCTTGGTAGGCTCAAAACCTTTTTTCTTAGGCGCACTGCGTCTACATTGACTAATTTGTTTCACTTAAAATTGTTTTCTACAACAAAAAGTAAAAACCTGAATCAATTTTACGTGCGATCAAGTTAAGCGATCATTGAACTTTTTTTGGTTTATTCTGAGGTACAAAATGGTTATCGATCAAAAAGGAACACGAGAGTGTTTCCTACGATAGCCGCGAGTTGAACACCCGTGACACGCGTACTTTCGTGTAACGAGGCAGGATGCGAAGCGACCCTTTCTCGCAGTCGAATGAAATGCAATTTTCCCGCGCGTTTTCTACCGTGATTTTAACTGCCACCACAACGGTTGCCGCAAAGTTCTCGTTTCGTTGACATTTCTTCCGGTCGTATATGCAATCACGCGACTTCGTGCAATGGACACAAAAGAAGCACATATTCGAGTCAGCTTAAATCTCGGTTTGTGTTTGACACTGAAGGTCGACAGTATCACCACAGGAATCAACTTGAAAAAAGCGAGAAAAAGATCTTCAAATAGCAGAAAGTTTAGGTACAATACATAAAAAAAATACAAAATCTGCAATAATTATATTAAATACGAGAGATGGTCTTAAAATTATGTCTCACTGACAAAATAGTATATTACACATCAAGGGAGAAAAAGGGACTTTTTTGACGTGTACTGAAAAAATACACGAGTCGTAAAAAGCCCCTTCCCCTTGGTGCATATGATACTTTTTATAACAAATGCATAATTTCAGATGATACCATAAAAATATATAATAGGACACTCTCCCCCCTCATTGTTACGATTTTTTCACTATAAATACAACGTTTTCTATTTTCTATATATATGAAAAAATTATTTCCAATTTTTTATATGACCATTTTTCGATAATAAATAATAATATATAATCATACCGTAAACTGGGACTAAGCGGCGTATGAGGGGAAAACAATTTTAGAGGCTTGTAACTAAAAAATGTAAAACTTTAATCGAAAAACCTAGAAGAAGCAATATCGTGTTTAATCTATAGAATTCAGGGTGCACCGCTTTCACCACATATGCGCCGCTTAGCCCCCGTTTACGATATTTTACAAAAAAAAAAAAACATTTTTGATCAAGTCAGAATTTTTATTTGTTTTGTCAAATAATCTGTCCACGCGATCAACTGATTGCTTGATATGTGATTCGCATTATTCACCTCGGACGTAACTTTTTACTCCCTACAGAGTGAAAAGTACTTTTCACTCCCTAGGCTGAAATCATGCATGTGTTACGAAAAATAGATTTTAAAAGATGATGAGAATGCTTGTGAAGGAAACATATTTAAATTTCAATAACTTGTTAAAATCAGAGTAACTTTTGAATTATTGCTTTACACTTGAAGGACTTCTTTGAAGTTCAAGCAATGTCGATCTATAAAATATTAAGTGCTATCAATATAGTTATCTACGTTAATCATGAGAGAAAGTTTAAAGTTAGCAGTGCTGAGCAAGTCTGCTGTAAATTCTGAAGTTGAACGTTGTCAGCTTGATTAGAAATTTATACAAGATTTCCAAAATGTTCATACACAGATTATTAAGAACAATTATTTTCAATTTTTGACTCCTTTCTAGCCCCATTTAATAATGTATTTTTTTAGAAATCTGAAGATCAGTAAAGATTTTCCACTGGGATTGGCACTGTGCAAAATATAAATCATTATTTCAAGCTTTCACAACAGGCGAGAAAAAATTTGTAAAATTACGTGATGAGAAATCGTAAATGAAAATTATACCATCTTTCATATTCCAACCATGAACAAACAAAAACTTAATTTAATTTTTGTTTGAATGAAGCGTTGAAAACTAAACAGTTAGGGGAAAGGTATCTAAGAAGGGCTCTGTCAATATTTTTAATGAACACAAGGGGGGACTCGCCCTTCTGCGCGCTTCGCGTGTCTACCCCCAATTCAGGTTTTTTATGAAGGTATAGGAAGGTATCTTAATTTATTAATTAATATTTTCAATTCTAATTCAATCCAATATTCTAAAAAGACATAGTGTGGTATCTTAAACGGATCGAAATGGGATAAAGTACGATATATTAATTAAGATACCTTTAGGGATTTAAGGAAAGGAAGAGGGCAATATGCGGGGATGCATAGGGACAAATGGAAAAGGGTTTAACAGAAAGAAATTCATGGCAAGAGAGAGGACAATATGCAGGGATGGACAGAGATAAATGGAAAAGGGATAACTGGAAAGGGAGAGGGCAACATGCAGGTATCTTTAGGGATAAATGAAAAAGGGATTGATGAAAAGGAAGAGGACATTATGGAGGAAGGGATATAGATAAATGGAAAAGGGATAAATGCAAAGGGAGAGGATAATATGCAGGGAAGAATAGGGATAAATGGGAAAGGGAGAGGACAATATGCAAGGATGCATAAAGTCAATGGAAAAGGGATTGATGGAAGGGAAAGGAGAATATGCAGGAATCAATAGGAATAAATGAAAAAGGGATTACCGGAAAGGAATTAATGGAAAGGGAGTGGAAAATATGCAGGGATGGGTACTCACTAAATCTGAATCAATGACAAGTATATCGCTAATTGTGATTTAAAAAGTAGGGATAATTGGAAAAGAGATAAATGGGATTGATTGAAAGGTAGATGATAACATGTATATATGGAGACAAACAGAAAATGGATTAATAAAAAGGGATTGTTGGCAAGAGAGGGGGGAAATATGCAGGGATGGCTAGGGAAGAATGTAAAAGGGATTAATGGAAAGGGAGTGATGGAAAAGGAGTGAATATTATGCAGGGATGGATACAGATAAATGGAAAAGGGAAGGTGATAATTGGAAAGGAATTTATGGAAAGGGACAGGCCAATGTGCAGGGATGGATAAAGATAAATGAAAAATGAGAGGACAATATGCAGGGATGCAAAGGGGTATGGCAATATGCAAGGGCTGGTTAGGGATAAATAGAAGGGATTGATGGGAAGGGAAAGGAAAATATGCAGGGAATAGATAGGAATAAATGGAATGGGAGGGATGGGAAGGAGGTAAGGGAAGGGTGATGAGTGATGGAGAGGGGAAGTAGGTGGAGGATAATAGGGGAAGCGAGGGGAGAGGAAGTCGAGAAGAGCGAAGTAGGGGAAGTGAAGGGGGAAGTGAGGGAGCGATCTCCCTCCAATTTTGAAATAAGGGAGGGAGCCCTTGTGTGAGACTCTCGTGGGTGGCCCTGGAGGCCTGCTCTAGAGGTCACCCTTAGGGCAGAGCTTTGCCAGGGCGACATCTTTTTATAATATAGAGAGATATTTATCAAGTACGTAAATACATGCTCATTTCTCAGTAGCCTTCTAGTTACTTACAAAGTTTTTTTTTAAGAATTCAAGTAAATTAAGAAAAACAGATACCATCAATAAGAAACAACCTCTCCTAACCTCACTGAACGCCTCTTTCTGTTTCTGTGTTGGTAATTTTTCAAATTTTTATAAATTGCTACTTCTTTTTTACCTTTTTTAACCTCATTCATGAACATTTTTGAAGTAATATGCATATGAAGTGTATAAAATAAATGGCCAACCTTAATGTTAACAATTGCTTTTATTTGCCAGGTTAATCAAAATCGACAATTTTTTTGGAATGTGAAACCTCCCCCTTTATTTATTATTTCATGCCATTTAAATTCTGGAATTTCTCATCTCAAATGCGCCGTGCATCTGCAACAACTTGCTGAGCGTTTAATTCGAAGAAAGGGGGTGAGATGTGGAGTCTATTTGCAAACAGCATAATTGCCTTGATTTTGTTCGCTACAGTTCCGGAACGTCTTTTACTCGTTCCGTAACATCCGCCAATTATCCCAGAGTGGATTTTTACAGCTCGGGAGCTTACAGAATTTCGTGCAACCGAAGCGAATTAGCATAATGGTTCAATTCTCTCGCTGGTAACGAGCTAATCCGTCTCTATTCCAAACGCCGCGGACCACCAACAACGGTTTTGCACCCTCCACCTACACCATAAAATGTGGTATATGTCGGAGAGCGATGGCCGTTGGGCTTGACCCATTCATGATTAATTTGCAATGTACTGATTATGAATTTAAGGCTCAGTCAAGCAATTATTAACACTCATCTTCAAATTCATTTATTCACTTTTTCCACATTGAAGATCCTACATTTTCACCTCGGTTTTCACCCGCTTTTGGCGTGTTTTATTTTTTACGACTTTTTCTATCATCAAGGTGTCTACTCAAATCCTGGAAAAAAATTCCCTGACAATTCCAGGTTTCTCAAGATTTTCCAGGTATAATATAATTATATATATATACCATTAAACCATTTCCCTTTCAGGGTAGGCGTGACACTACCCGATTCGGGTAGTGTTTCTAGGTTTTTCTTGTAGTTATAAATAACTACAAGTGTGGGCTCACCACACCCACGATGTGCCAACAGCACTCATGTCAGTATTCTTGAATGGTCACCCATCCAATTACTAACCGCGTCCAACGCTGCTTAACTTCAGTGATCTGACGAGAACTGGGTTTTTCAGCGTGGTATGGCCGTTGGCCATAATATAATTATAATATAATATATCATAGTACGGAGACATTCAATTACACTGGAAACTGGATTTGTGCACGGTTTCGGTTATGGCCTTCGAGGCAAATTCAGGGACTCCGAACGTAAACAGTCAGACCCTCCAGGCCCTCAATAACGATTTCTGTTGGATTTGGAGGTATGACGCAACCTGATGCAACTAACGCGCTGATTGCAGCCCTCCTGTTGTTTGCCACGCTTGACTGAGCAGCGCTCCCCTCTCGGCCCCGCATCTCCTCTCATCAACAATGCCGAGGACAATCAATTCTAGGAACGCACAAATCCAGTTTACTTAAATCCAGGTTCGAGTGTATTTCGAATTTTTTAAACAATCGACTCGGTATATGTACCTATACAATTTCGCGAGTTTATTATAAATCATGTTTTTTTCCAGTCTTTGTAAATATCAAAATGTATAAAAATAGAACTATTCATGTGTGAAATTAAATAACTATCTTTTCATTTATCAATGTAGCTTTAATAAAGGATAAGTAATTTCCTACCGGTAGAAGTTTCTAGGGATTTCATTAATAAAATCTAATTTAGACAGATTTGACAAATTATATTACAAAGATATGCTTTAATATATTATCACCATCGAATAATTAAATTAAAAAATAATACTTGAATTTGTTCCTAAAGTCCATGAATTTAAATAATAATTAAAATAAATTTCTATTTTATCCCAATACTTAAAATTCACTGCATATTTATAAGATATATATTTTTTGAAGGAAAGAAATTTTCCAGGTGAGTAAAAACTCTGTAGAAAAAAGTGGTAAGGAGATTTTTTACGAAAATAAGGTAATATATTCTTTTAAGTGAATTTAATGTGAATACTATATTAAATTAAATTAAAACGCTCGAAATTCCGAACATTCCAAGTAAAATTATCAACCAAAAAGATTAATTTTCTACTAAAAAAGACGCATTTTAAAAAAAATACATGAATTTCCAAGCTAATAGTTGAATTTTCAACTAAAAAATATCATTTTGCAACAAAAATGAAATAGTGAAATTTTGAGTTAAAGAAATTAATTTTCAACCAAACTAAATTGATGAATCCTTGACGGGAATATTTGAATTTTGAACCAAAAAGGTTCATTTTCAACTGAAATGATGAATTTTTAACTGGAAAAGTTGAATTTTCAACGAAAAAGATGAATTTTCAACCAACACGATTCTCTTCTACCAAAAAAGAAGAATTTACGACCAAAAAGATGAAGTTTTAAGTAAAAAAAAAGATCTATTTTTAACCAAATAGTTGAATTTTCATCAAAAAAAGATAAATTTTCAACCAAAAATAGAATAGATAAATTTCTAGTTAAAAAAAGATAATCAACCAAAAAACACGAATTCTCAACAAAATAGTTAAATCAACCAAAGGAATGTGTTTTCAAACAAGAAGAATAATTTTCTAACATAAAAGCAAAACAAAAAAAAACTAATTTGGAACCAAAAAAAGGGATGTTAAACAAAATAGGTAAATTTTTAACCAGAGATGAATCTTCAAACAAACATTTTTTTTAACAAAGTTGTTCAAGATTCAACCAAGGACTAGCATTATCAACCAAAAAAGAGGAATTTTTAACGAAAAATGTATTAGTTAATACTCAACCGAGAAAAAATAATATTCAAGAAAGTAGTTAAATTATCAATAAAAAAATGAATTTTCAACCAAAATGATCAATGATAATTTGGAATTTTTAAGGAAAAACCTTATTTCATCGACTTCTTCCGGACCATTTATTCAGAATTTTGTACATAAAAATTACGTTTTGTATAATATTATTATATTATAATATTATTCTACATACTTCGTCATCAAAAAGGTAAATTTACAATTTATCAGAAACTTATTTATAGACTTACTAACTTAGCATCCATTCTCATAAATACGAATTTAATTTCATTTTCATATAATTTCTATTTTACAGGTCCTAAATATTTTAAAAATGAGCATTCTAGTTATATTGAGAATGACTATTTAATACATTTTTTGAAAAAAAATTCGATTTCATCTATCCGTTTATGGTTCTAAAATACTAACTATCTGTGAAATGTTAAAGGTATTATACTTTACTATTCTACTATTTTTACCATTGTGTTTGACATATTTTCTTACATAATATGTTTCTAATTATTCATATTTCATAATAGATAATCTGATGAAGGAATCGATCTGATTCCGAAACGTCATTTTTATGTACAAAATTCTGAATAAATGGTCTAGAAGAAGTCGATGAAATAAGGTTTTTCCCTAAAAATTCCAAATTGTTATGTCCCAAACGTTAAATCAAGAATATTATCATCTCGAAATTTCTTTTCATAGATGAATGATAAATTAATTTTTAACAAAATACATGAATTTTCAACCAAATATTTGAATTTTGGAAGGAATCTTCAATGTAATATATAGTTACATTTTCAACCAAAGAAATGAATTTTCAACCAAAAAGATAAATTTTCAGGTAAGGAAAAACTACTACTCAAAAAGATTAATTTTGAACGAAATACATGAATTTTCAAACAAATATTTGAATCTTTAAAGGTATTTTGAATCTAATAGTTACATTTTCAACCAAAGAAATGAATTTTTAACCGAAAATATGAATGAGTCACCAAGAAGATTAATATTCTACTGTAAAAGACGAATTTTCAACAAAATATAGGAATTTTTAACCAAATAGTTAACTTTTCAACTGAAGAAAATAAATTTTCAACCATACATGGAATATTTAAATTTTCAGTTTAAACAATTAATTAAAAAAGAATGTATAATTCTAAAAAAAAAACGGATTTTGAACCCCTAAAAACGAATTTCCAACCAAAAATAATGACTTTTTATCAAAATTGTTGAATTTCCAACAAAATAATAAAATTAACTTCAACTTCAGTTTATCGAAAATTCTCTGACTTTCCCTGACTTTCTGGAATTCTCTGACCTGTAGCAACCCTGTTTTTTTTAGAAAAATTTTTTTAGAAGCCAACCTGAAATATTATTTTTTTGAGAATTCGGCCGCCTGGAAGAAACTTCTCGCGCTACTAGCGCGCGAATCATAATTGTCTGGTTAGAGTTTACAAATACATTTATTTAAAAAAAGTAATATTTCTTTAAATTATTCAGAAAAAAATACAATTTTATCAAATAGCTTTCGCCATGAGAAATATTCATAATTTTAGATTGCACTTTGTATGCGGAAGTTGGAAAGAGGCGAGCGATACTAAGGAAGTCGCCTTGGGGAGCGATTGACTATAAAAACAATACGGCGATCAGAAATCGACGAACCCAATTGATCGTAAATGCTCCTTCTGAATAAATTCCTCGTGGAATGAGACACACGTACCTGTATTCAGGTATGCGCGACTCGTTTTGCCGCTGGATACGCTACGGACTGGTATGCTAAATTCGAAATGAATCGTCGCGCGAGATAATAAGCCACAGAGTCGCGCACGAATAATAAATCCGATATAGTCGAAAATTACAATGGATAATTTCACCTATGGAAATGCGGTATAATTCAGAAGCGGCTCCGGGTGCGGAATATCAAAAGGCTATAGCTGTAGTTCTAGATCGCGATTGGTCGCGATAGTAACGATCATTATTGACAAATCGAGGGCGATATCTTCCCTTTATGATCATCCCGTGTGTATTCAAATCTTCAAATTATGTTTTACAATCTGCAATATTTTGTAATCTTGGGTGGCGGTTTACAATTTTACTTTTTCAAAAGAAGAGAGATTTAGAATTATAAAGCAAACAATAATGGAACGCTCGCGCATTAAGGTAGATCCCCCCAGTAATCGGGACGTTTGAACAGTGCTTGTTGTGGAAACCAAATTAGTTTTTTTTATACAAATAGTGCACATGGGTAAAAAAATGCATTTGTATTACCGATGGCGATGAATCACGAAACGTGGAAAATAGCTTAACATTTAGGTTAGGAAAGGCGTTTCTTTGCTGAAGCTTTTAATATGTCAAGAAATTACTTGATCGGGACGAAAATAATTTTTTTGTAATGAAAAATAATTTTTGTTTCATCAAATTAAGTAAAATCTTCATTTAGTGTACCTTCTGGTTCGAGAAATATCGGTCTCGAATATAGGGACGCTTCAAAAGCATAGTTGCTCGAGTAATCGTGACCATTCACGAAGACTAGGACGACTCTGTAAAAATTTTATTTCCATATTTCATTAAAATAATAATTTAATTAATTTCAAAAAGACGTGAAATGACATCGGAGAACTGAAAATATTGGCATGACTTTAGTGATTTCATTATCAATTTTTTAGTTTATTATCATTTTTTCAGTGAATGTAATATTTTTATTGAGTAGTTTTTTATTAGCTAACATTAATCTATACTGCATAATATAAAGAGAAATGTGTAATAGATATATAATTATTGATAGTTTTAATATTTTGACAACGTAAACAGAACCTAACCTCCAAATACACATGATTTTTTTAGTCACTGCAATTTATCAAATTTCGTCATTGTGTTTATAATTTATGTTGCAAAAAAGTTAATTATACAAATTACCAGTGTGTAAATTTTTGTATCCAAAGATACACTTGAAATACACCTCCAAATCGCTAAAACCTGATTTCAAGAAAACTTAAACTTTTTCACGAAGACTGGGACAACGACTCACGATCAATAACTACATGGCAGATTTGGAAATCACGCTAACTGGGACATCAGTGCTTTATGACTTTTAATTGTTTATAAATAACAAGTAATATTAAATATAATGTAAAAACAATTTTTATAGTATTTTAGGATTTTCAATGCTTCAATCAGTACCAATCATTTTTTAAATAATCCTGCCAAAACAATTTTCTAAATATTTGAAGTCAATGAAATCTCTTATGGTCACGATTACTGGGACGTTTACCTTATGAAGAATTCCAAAAAAAAACACCTTAAAATATTCAATATAATTGAATTTTTTATCACCGTCCACAGTTTTTTTATCATGTCCAAACATGCGTCTCGAGCAAATAAAATGTCCCCTCCATTTTCTCGAAACCTTATAGTATTTTTTAATCAAACTTTTTTTTTTATTCCGCAACTCCATAGCTAAAAAGCAAATTCTCACTTTTTTATTTTAACTTAGAATTTAATTTTTACCATCGCCCAAGTTTCAGAAAATGTGCCACTCGAGCGAAAAAATCTTCCCCTTCATTTTTAAAAAATCTAATATTTTTTAATCCAACTTTTTTTTTGTATTTCAGACTTCACACTCTTTCCCCTATTCCCCTCTTTATCCCTTTTTTCAAAAACTCTTCTCATTCCCTCTGTTTTCAAGAAACTTACCCTATTTCTCGGGTTTTCGCTTAAATGCGAATAGAATTAGTAGAACCCAATAAGACAATTTTTCGTTAAAATTTTTGGTTGAAAAGTCTACTATTATATTTTTAGTTCGGAATTCATCTCCTTTGGTTAAAAATTCTACTATTTAGTTGAAAATTTAATTACTTTATTTAAGATGTAACTATTCTGTTAAAATGTCATCTTTTTTATCAAAAATTCAACTATTTGATTAAAAATTTAACTATTTTGTTGAAAATTAGTTTTTTTTTTGGTTCCGAATTAATTTTTTTAACTATTCCACTTTTGATTCAAGTTTGATCCTTTTAGTTGAAAATTAATATATTTTCTAGTTGAAAATTCAACTATTTGGCTGAAAATCCATCCTTTTTGGTTAAACATTCAATTGCCTAGTTGAAAATTAATCTGTTTGGATTGAGGATTCAACTATTTTGTTGAAAATTCGTCTGTTTTTGTTCAAAAATCAACTACTTGCTTAAAATCATACTACTTTAAAAAAATTCATTTATTGTTGTTGAAGATTCATCATTTAAGTTGAAAATAAATATTTTTCGGGTTAAAAATTGAACTGCTTTGTAGAGAATTCGTTTTTAGGATTGAAAATTCAACAATTTCGTATAAAATTGAACTATTTGGTTACAAATTAACTTTTTGTGCTGAAAAATCAAATTTCTGGTTAAAAATTAAACTATTTGGATTCAAAACTTAACAATTCTGATGAAAATTGATGTGTTTTGTTGAAAATTCCACTTTTTTGGTAGAACATTAATCTTCTTGGTGATAACTTCATCTTTATTGTTAAAAATTTCATTTTTTTTAATTTTGGTTGAAAATTTAGCTTTTTTGTTAAAAATTGATGTTTTTTTTTTGTTAAAGATTTTTTATTTTTTTTATTTTAAAATATAGCTATTCCATTTTTGGTTGAAAATTTATCCTTTATCAATTGAAAAATGAACTGTTTGGTAGAAAATTCATGCATTTTGTTAAAAATTCGTCTTTTTGGTAGAAAATTAATCTTGTTTGTTCAAAATTCAACTTTTTGGTTGAGGATTCAACTATTTGTTTACAAATGCGTCTTCTTTGTTTTAATTCAACTGTTTGAAAATTCAATTTTTTTATTTGAAAATTAATTTTTGGAACTGAAAATTTGACGATTGCATTTTTGGTTAAAAATATCTATTTTAGTTGAAAACTCAACTATTTGGTTAAAAAATCATTTTTATTAATTGAAAATTCATCAGTTTGGTTGAGGATTCAACAATTTTGTTAAAAATCCCTTTTTTTCGCCTAATTAAACTGGTTGAAAATTCGTCTTTTCGTAGAAAATTCATCTTTTATCGTAGATAAGTCATCTTTCTTGGTTGAAAATGAACATTTTTTGGTTTAAATTCAAGTTTTCGGATTGAAAATTCAACTGTCTTCGAAAAAATCGTCTTTTTGGTTGGGAAATTCAACTATTTGGTAAAAACGTAAACTATTTGGTTGAAAATTCGTTGTTTTTGTTGAAAATTCATCTCTTTCGGTAGAAAAACGTTTTGGGATGAAAATGCATCTACTTTGTTAAAAATGCAATATATTTCGTCTTGAAATCTAAGGAATTCAAAATGTTACCTATTGAATTCAATATGTTATTTACATTAATTTTATTTAAAAGAATTTATTCTCCTATTATCATGAAAAACCACTCTACGTCCCCTGTTTCGAGAGAATTTTAAGAATATTCCATAAGATTACATATTCTTTTAGAATATTTTTTTTTAAATTTCAGAACAGTTCAGAATATTCTAAAAAACAACAACAAAAAACAAGAAAAATCAGATTCTAACATTACGGAACATTCTAGAATATTTCAGAATTTGTATAAGATTTTAGAATTACCGCACCAGCTACCTGTGTACTGTTCCCCAACTACTATTAAGTGCTAAATTGAAATATTTTATATCTCGTACTTTAGGGCTCATTAGGTACAAAGGAGTCCTCTGAGTACCTACGAACGGTTCCCCCACTACACGGCTTCCCCTCACTCAGCCGAACTGCTGCCGTCGATCCTAGTCAGCGGGAGTCCTTTGTACCTAAGGAAGACTAAAATGCAGAATATAACATTTTTTCAATTTAGCACTTGGTAATTTATAAATATAATATTTAAAATCTGCGAATTATAACGATTCCAACAATATGCTATTTTACTTAAAAAGTTAAAAATTAAAGAATAAGTGTTCAAATTATGAGAAATTTTATGGAAAATTTTTCAGAATATTTGACTCAAATCCACTGCAGTAGCTTTCACTTATTGGTGCAGTATTTTACCTAACTTGGAAAATTCCGGAAGCTCAAATTTGGCCACATTTGAAAACTTATTAACATCACATAAACATTAACATCACATAAACATACATTTTTTTAATTATCCAACCAATTTATTTATGAAAGTTTATTAAAAATACTATTTTAACACATAAAAAGCAGAATATGGAGACAATCTCAAAAATGTCGTTTTTTAAATCTAACTTTAGAAATTTTGAACAGAGATCAAAACGGAAAATTGCATTTGCTTAAGTGTCGAAAAAAAGTTAAAAACTGAATTCGGCAAATTTTGAAAAAAATTATTCTACCTTTCAAAAATAATATGTTTGATATTACTGTCTCCATACGTTTTACTGATGGCACTTCTGTTATCTTCTTATTAACTTAAGCCTCAACCAAAACAGACTAATTTTCAAAAAAAAGAAGGAATTTTTATAAAAAGAGTTGAATTTTTAACCAAAAAAGATTTTTCAGTCGATAAAGAAAAAAAGTCTGAGCCAAAATCTGTAATAGTTCAACATTGAAGAATCAATAAAAAAAATTTCAAAATTATATAATTTCAGGCAATTTTAAGCTGGAAACATTAATTTATACATCGAAACTTGTTCTAAAATCTTTTTTAATATTCTCTTAAAAATTTGTTTTGAAAAATCATAAAAAAAATTTCCAGGAATGTAATGCAAATTTTGTTATTTATTATATTGAAACTTTCATTTTTCCCACAATTTTTTGAAAATCCGGCAAAATCAAAAAAATTGCTTCAAAACCTTCCAGATTCTATTTTGAAAATTTTTAAAAATATTTTTTAAAGTTAATTTTTCAAAAAGAGTTCATTTTTAGTTTTCCTAGGAATTTTAATAAAAAAATTTTATTCTTTTGAAACCTTTCAAAATGCTTAGAAAGCTTTTAAATGCTGTGTTCAGAATCTTCAAAAATGTACGTTTTGTTTTAAATGTTTTCAAGTTTTAAATTATTTTGGAATCTTTTCAAAATTTCTAAATATATCTTAAACTTAATTGAATTTTTTCCAAATTAATAATTCACTAAACATTTTTTCAGTTTTTAATGAAAATCACTTTTTTTGGGGTTGAGAAGTAATTATTTTTGACCGAAAATTCAACTATTCCATGATTGGCCGAAAATTCATTTCTTTGGTTGAAAATTCCTTAATTTTAAATAGTTTTGTGATAATTTATGTATTTTGTTACAAATTAATCTTTTTGGGTAGAAAATTAATCTTTTCGGTTGAAAATTCAACTGATCGGTTAAAATTTTGTTGTTTGTTAAAAATACATTTTTGTGTTTGAAGACTCATTATTTTGGTAAAAAATTCATTTCTTTGGTTGAAATTTGTACTTTTCTGTTAAAAATTCGCTTTAATTTAGTTAAAAATAAATTTTTTAATTGGAAATGTAACTATTCAATTTTTGCTTGATAATTGATCTTTTTCAGTTGAAAATTCATATTTTTGGAAATTCCTTTTTCTTTGGTTTGAAAATTAGGTTTGGAAATCTTCGAAATGAAGAATAATTATTATCAAAATTGACCGAATTCAGTTTTCAAATTTTGTTCGACACTCAAGCAAATACAATTTAGTGTTTTGGTAATGTTCAACATTTCTAAAGATAGATTTTAAAAACGACACTTTTGAGATTGACTCCACGAAAATCCTTTATATTCTGCTTTTTATGTGTTAAAATAGTATTTTTAATTAACTTTCATAAACAAATTGGTTAAAAAGTCAAAAAAATGTATGACGTTTTTTAATGAGTTTCCAAATTAAGCTAGGGATGACACTATTCATACTTTTGGACTGAGAGTGCAAAATTATTTCAGGATAATTTTGAGAAATGTGACTGTTTGAGAAATAATCTAAAATGATGTTCGTTAATAAGTTTTCAAATGTGGCCAAATTTCAGGCAACCAATAAATTAAAGCTACTGCAGTGGATTTGATAAAAATACTGCAAAATTTGTCCATAAAATTTCACATAAAGTTGAACATTTCTTCTTTAATTTTCAATTTTTTAATTCAAATAACATATCTTTCGAATCGTTATAATTAGCAGACTTCGAATATTATATTTACCAATTACCAAGTGCTAATTTGAAAAAATGTTATATTCCGAATTCTAGTCCTCATTAGGTACAAAGGAGTCCCGCTGACCAGGATCGACGGCAGCAGTTCGGCTGAGTGAGGGGAAGCCGTGTAGTGGGGGAACCGTTCGCAGGTCCCAGGGCGGAAATGTCATCTGCCCTGTTGAGCAAATACAACTTTTATCCACTATTAGAATCCGCTATTAAGAAAAATTATTTTTGGCCCAGTTTCGTCTTCATTAACTGATTTTTCGATTTGAAGTTGGTTTTGTGGTTTGACTTGAAACGAGCTCGTTTCAAAACAAAATATTTGTTTCAAATCACTGACTGTTACTTTAACGAATATTTGCCATGAAATAACTTCATCGTTTGATTATACCTGACCTGGTCTATCACGGAAGGAAATCAATGCTAGTAACTCTAAACAGAGAACAATTCCATTTCTCCTGTTGGTCTCGCTCTTCGTCACCATTCGCCTCCATTTATCTAGTAACAACGCTTACACGCGCAAACGCTTACGTGTAGCCACATTTATACATGAATTCGATCTGGATTATTGCCTGCAGGACCGACACTCTAGTTCCGTTTTGTAATGTGTTCCTGCCGTTATGGACGAACGAATGATAATGGTTCGCTTGTGATTTCATCTCATGCACCTGATATTCCGTTAGCAACTACTCCTCGAACATACCAAATTGCCGAAACAGTTCATTTCATTCCATTTTCTTTCTACGCAGTAATACGAGAATCTGACTTTTAAGAATAACTTAATTTAATTTTTACCCTAAATTAAGTAAATCTATTCATTCCAACCATAAATTGGTATTAATTGCCGTATCTCTATCTGAAATATGTAGTAAAGTAAAACACGCAGTAATCATCAAGACCCCAGCAATCGCCAGATTCTTATGGAAAAAAAGAATAAACATTGTAAAGTATTCTAAAATTAATTTTTCAAGCGATTTTCAATATTGATGAACATAATGGCGCATATTGCAAAGTCTTATCATTAAATGAATGGGAGAAAAAAATGCCATGATGTAAAAAAAAACGTTTGTACTAGCAGCGCAATCTTGGAAGCTAATTTGCATATTTCAATTATTTTTAATATATTTTATTGACTTGGCGATCACTAGGTAAGTTAAGATGGCAGACTGCTGATGACTGGGATTTAGTTGCACTTTTAATTTTAAGATTTGATTATTTTAATTTTTAATATTTCAATTACTTTTCACCCTAACCTGTCTGAAATTTTATTTTAAATATTTCAATGTTAACCAAATAGCTTAAGGTGGAGAAGACTGGAAGTTATACCGTAATATATACAACTGATAGGTGTGTTAACTTTCGAATGATTTAGACTTCAAAGCCAAAATGCTCCCAAACAGGAGAAATGGGGTGAGTTTTCAAGAAAATAGGGAAATAATAGGGGGGATAGATTCTTTTAAATAAAAATGATTGCAGGTACCATATTGAATTCAGTATGACATGAATTTTTAACCAAATAGTTAATTTCTCAACCAAAGAGATGAATTCTTATCTGAAATGATGAATCTTCAACCAAATAAATAACTTTTTAACAAATTAGTTCAACTTTATACCAAGTATAGTTGAATTTTAGATCAGAAAGATGAATTTTCAACCCAGAAGATTAATTTTCTGCTAAAAACCTAAATTTTCAACTATAAAATATCAATTTTCAACCAAGAGTGGAATAGTTCAGTTTTCAGTTAACAAGATTAATTTTAATCCTAACGGTCGAATTTTCAATCAAAAATTAATTAAACTTGAATCAAAACCTGTTGCATTTTCAACCCAATAATTGAATTTTTAAACCAAAAGGACAAATTTTCTATCCAAAAAGACGAAAGTAAACAAAATAGTTGGATTTTTCAAGAAAAAAATGACTTTAGAAAAAAATAGTTGAATAATCGACAAAATAATTAAATTTTCCCCGAAATAGTAGAATTCTTAACCAAAAGAGATAAATTTTCAATAAAAAATATAATAGTAGACTTTTCAACACAGAAGATTAATTTTCTGCTAAAAAACTAAATTTTCAACCAAATAGTTGAATTTTCAACTAAAAAAGATCATTTTTCAACCAAGAGTGGAATAGTTAAATTTTCAGTTAACAAAACTAATTTTAGGCCAAAAAAATTTTTTTCAACAAAATAGTTAAATTTTAAACCAAAGAGATAAATTTTCAACTAAAATGATAAATCTTCAACTAAAAAAATGAATCTTCAACTAAAAAAATGAATTTTTAATAAAGTAGTTTAACTTTCAACCATTACATACATACATACATGAATTTTTAACCAAATGGTTGAATTTTCAACTACAAAATATCAATTTTCAACCAAGAGTGGAATAGTTCAGTTTTCAGTTAACAAGATTAATCTTAATCCTAACGGTCGAATTTTCAATCAAAAATTAATTAAACTTGAATCAAAAACTGTTGCATTTTCAACCCAATAATTGAATTTTTAAACCAAAAGGACCAAAAAGAATAAAGTTTCAACCAAAAATATTTGAATTTTCATATATGGTTCTATTAATTCAGTTCTCATATAAGAGAAAAGGGAGAAAAAGGGGAAGTTGCTTCACAACAGGAAAAAAGATGAATTCCTATAAAAAGGGGAAAAGAGGGGAATAGGGAAAGGGTTTGGAAACCTGCAAATTTAGTCGTTTGTGAAAATTTTGTCATGAATTAAAGCTGAGGCAAATTCCAAGGAATACATCGTCAAGGAGGTAAAGAAAAGTTCAAGTTTTGCCGGAAAGAAATTTCGTCACCTTATTTTTATCATTTTTATCGTATTTTATAATTATGTTACGTTATCAACTCCAAAAATACTTGTAATATGCGAAAGTAATAAGATACGCTTTTCAGCCATTCTGAAGAAAAACGACTTAGAAAAAATCCACGTATGTTACATGGACCGCGATGCGAGAGTTCATTCAATTGTTTTTTATTGTAATTAACTATTAAATTTATTTCGCGGTCCATGTAACATGCGTGGATTTTTTTAAACTTTTTTCTCTCGAGAATGGTTAAAATTCATATTCTTGTATTCCTGTGTAAAGACATTTTTTTATCTCTTTAACAATAAAAAACTACACAATAACTAAAGAAAAATCAAGACAAAAAAAGAAACAATACAAAACAATCTTTGCTTACTCTACGCGCCAAAAGAAATATAAAAAGTGTATGAAACTGGAATAAAATTTTACTGCGTTTTTACGAGCGGTTATTTTTTTTTATATCCAGCAAAAATTAAAAAAGGTTCACGTGGCGCCGCTATTTTTATTCTCTATTTTTAACCTCTATGTTCTCACGTGAATGTGGATAAAATAGAAAAAAAACACTTAACCGATTTTAGATTTCAGAATCTGCTTCTAGTGCTTTTTCTTCAGAAAGAGTGTTTAATCAGTGTGGTGAATTTAATCGAGGACAAAAATTCCCGGTCTTTTTCCGGTTCACAAAAATTTTTCACGGTCATTGAAATTAAAAAATTCGAACTCTTGGAGCTGAAGATTTTTTTCATTTAAAGTAATCAAAAACTGCAAATTAAAGCACTTACAGTGGAACACTTGAATTTTAAACTTTTATAATTACAGGATATTTATTCAAACGATACAGGAGAGAATTTCCGAATTAGAAAATTCCCAAATCTAAACAATTAAAAAATTGTTTTAAGAATAAATAAATAATGAAATAAAAAATATGTTCATCCAATAAAAAAGTACTTTATTTATTATTTTATTATTTATTAATTTCTTAATATTGTTTTGATTCGGGAATTTTAAATTTGCCGCATATACTAATTCCGGAAACATTATATTTCGAATATTTCCTTTTTCGGGAATTTTCCAGTGACGTGAATGTTATTTTGAGAGATTTTTCAGTCAACCCTGAAAATTCACCTTTTTTGGTAAAAATTTGTTCTTTTTAGTTTAAAAATGTAACTGAAAATTTAACTATTCTGTTTTCGGTTGAAGAATGATATTTTTTAGTTGAAAATTCAATTACTTGGTTGAAAATTCGCATTTTTGGTTTCGAAATTCATCTTTTTTGGTAGAAATTTAATCTTTTTTGGTTAAAAATGCAATTGTTTGGTTTAAAATTATAGTTTTTTGGGCGAGGATTCAACTATTTTGTTGAAAATTAATCTTTTTTTGGTAGAAATTTAATCTTTTATGGTTAAAAATGCAATTGCTAGATTTAAAATTAAAACCTTCTTTGGTTGTAATAACGACTATTACAAGCACTTGTATTTCCAAAAAGAACAACTATTACATTTTTGGTTGAGAGTTCACATTTTTTGTTGAAAACTCAACTATTTGCTTGAAAGTTAAAATACTTGATTAAAAATTCATTTTCGTTGTTGTAGATTAATGAATTTAGTTAAAAATTCATTTCTTTGATTGAAAATTTAACTATTTAAAAGTATTAAAGATTTAAAGTATTGACTATTTTAAATAATCAATTTAAATATTTTGTAAAATCAATTATTGTTCGATTTTTAATACTACAATTACAGTTAAATTTATCAAAATCAATCATTAATTTGTATTTACAGTTGATCAAACTCGAAACGTTTGTTATCACAAATTTTTAATTTCAAATGCTTATAATTTTTATTTGTTGAAGACTTCTTCTATGTTCATAAACAAATTTAACAACAATAAAATTTAAAATCAAACTTATTGTTAATTCAATTATATCATGTGATATCACAACATTCAATTCACTATCATTTCCCGGTTTAAAAAAATTCCCAGTCATTTTATTCTTATTTTAGAGAAAATATAGCGGGTTAAAAATTCCAATTTACAATTTTGTAAACTAACATCAACAAATAAATAAATGTTCAGTACTTAAAAACTTAGAGCTTTCAACATTTGGATTCAAAAAACCAAATTTTCGTGGTAGCTCGTTTTTTAATACAACAAAAAATAACCAACTGTATTATCTATATCATTACTCACCGATAACTCATGTCTTTTCATATTTAGGCAAAAATTGAAAACTCACCTGAAACAGAAATAAATTATATCATTAGTAAAGTTGCACTATAAAGGGCGTGGTCAAGAAAAATAAACGTTTCTAAGGGGCGCGGTTTAGGAAAACGTGTGTGTTCAATATTACAGATAAAGAACATTATAACATGTAAAATGGGCGCGAAAAAGGGCGGAATCTATTAAATTGGGCGTGGCTTATGATTTAATTAGGGACACGGTCAAGAAAAATAGGTGTTTCTAAGGGGCATGGTTAGGAAAACGTTGTATTACAGATATTATATCATGGAAAATTAGCCCGACAAAGGACAAGACCTATAAAATTGGGCGTGGCTAATTATTTAATTAAAATTAAAGGCGTGGTAAATGAAAATAGGTGTTGCTAAGAGGCGTGGTCTATGAAAACATGTGTATTCAATACAGAAAAGAGGCATTATTTTATAAAAATGGGCGTGGCAAAGGACGGGAGATAGGGAAGCGGGCGTGACTAATAATTTAAAAGGTGTGTCTCGGATAAATGGGCGTGGTCAGTCTCAATTTTAGTTAGAAAGGCATCGGCGGTAATAAATTTATAACACAGATTGACAATTATAGTTAGTAACAATTTAATTAATATTTTTGAAATATAAAGTGGTTTATCTTTTTTAATCTAAATACATTTTTTCTTGAAGGATTTAAAGAAGTTGGTGGCGAGTCGATTCCAATTGAAGGAACCAGTTTCACAGTTTTTATTCGATAAGAAGCGAGGAAGTAATTTAAAAAAGTTTAATGCCAGATGACAGCCGCAAGTGTCCTCGTTCGAGAGCCAAAACACACAGTCGAACGAGAAAGTAAATTTTCGTCGAGGGAATCAATGAGTATATCCACGATCAAGTTTCATAATCCTGGTGAGCCTTTTAGTTTCCGATCAAGAACCTGGAACTAAATCTCGAAACGTACTTGAGTTGATTCAAATAAGTTTGATCAAGTTGCTTCCTTGTCACACTTCCCCAACTCCTCCATCATCCGTAAATAAATCAAATTACGAGAAAACAGTGTTATCGCTTATTCATTGGCCTAACTTTTCATCCCAGTATCAGTAGTAGAGAACTAGGGAAATTCAAAATCAGCCAAAACAAAATATAAATGGAAAATTCCCTGATTTTTCCCTGGCCAAATTTTTATTTTCCCTGACCATTATTAATTAATTTTAAAGTTTAATTTAAAAGAAATTTTAAACTTTAAATTTTAAAAATTTCAAATTTATTTCAAACAAAAAAGATGATTTCACTACCATGAAAGGTGAATTTTTAATCCAAAAGGTCGAATTACAACAACAAAAAACGGTTGAATTTTAAGCCATAAAAGATGACTTTTTAACTAAATAGGTAAATTTTCAACATTATAATTAAGTTTTCAAAAAATAGTGGAATTTTTAACTAAATACTGGAATTTTCTCCATAAAAAGATGAATTTTCAAGAAAAAAGATGAATATTCAAGCAAACAAACGAACTTTCAACTTAGAAGATAATTTTCTACAAAATAAGACAATAATTCAACAAAATACATGAATTTTCAACAAAAAAAGATGGATTCTCAACGAAAAATGTAATAGTTGATATCTCAACGAAAAAAGCTTAAATTTCTACAAAAAGAGATGAATTTTAAAACCCAAAAAGACGAATTTTTAATCAAGAAGATTAATTTTTTACCGAAAAAGACGAATTTTCAACATAATATATGAATTTTCAACTAAAAAAGATCAATTTTCAACAAAAAATGGAAAAGTTATATTTTCAGTTTAAAAAATTAATTTTAAACTAAAAAAAATCTAACATTAAACGAAATAGTTACATTTTAACTTAAGGGATGAATCTTTACCTAAAAAAATAAATTTTTAACAAATTTGTTCAAATTTTAACAAGTAGTTAAATTTTCAATTAAAAAAAGATCAATTTTGCACAAAACGATCAAACTTTTAACCAACGAGATGAATTTTCAACTAAAATTGTTAATCTCCAACTGAAATAGTTACATTTTCAGTTGCAAAAATTAATTTCGAACAAAACAAAACGAATTTTCAACCACAGAGATGAACTTTCAACTAAAATTATTAATTCTCAACAAAAAAATCGTTTTTTAACAAAATGATTCAATCTTCAACCAAGTAGTTCGATTTTCTACCAAAAAGATGAATTTTCAACGAATAACGTAAAAGTAATGTAATAGTTCAATCCTCAACCAAAGAAGATGAATTTTCAACCCAACTAGAGGCTCATACGCCGCGCGCGAACAATTTATTTACATGTAATTATTTTATTTGGAAATGAAGTTCAATAAAATACCATTAAATTAATTTTTACTTCAATAATTTTGATTTGTACACGGCTTCGCATGGATACCTTCTCACGATGCAGAATAAATAATTGTGCAACTCTAAACATTTTCATGCAACTTCGGAAAAAAACTTATAAAATGTCGGTGCGTACAAATTTTCATAGAAATACACAGTAAATGATCTCGACTCGAGAAGAGTCCAGATGTCAAGCCATTTCGAGCGTGCATAGCACTCGGATGGATGACCATCTGCGACGTATACGACCGAGTTGTGTATTCGCTGCGTTTTAACCTCGGTTTCAATTAATGTCGAGCAGGAGGTTTGACGGCAGGGTTTCTTCGATAAATTGCCAAACTCTTAATTTGTTCATGAAAATATTTTAAATAATTAATAGATCTTGGAAAATTGAAGAGCATAATAGAAAGAAGTCATCGGAACGATATTCTTAGTTAATTCTGTAAAAAATTTACCCTATTCGTTGAAAAATAGCCAAATTCTTATTTTTTCATCAAATTTGTTTAAATAATTAATAATTTTTGTAAATTTACAAAACAACATAGAAAAGAGCATCGGAAAGACAATCTTAGTTGACTCCGGAAACAAATCTTGTCTATTCCTTGACAAATGCCCAAACTCTGAATATGCTTATGAACATTGTTTAAATAATTAATAATTATTGTAAATGTGGAAAGTATCGTAGAAAATAGTTATTGAAAATACATTCTTTGTCCATTCTGGAAACAAATTGGGCCTATTCTTTCAGAAATAGCCAAACTCTTAATTTTTTAATGAAAATTGTTTAAATAATTAATAAATCTTGTAAATTTGCAAAACAATACAGAAAAAAGGCATCTGAAATATATTCTTATTTAATTCTGTTAAAATTGAGCCTGCTCCTTGAAAAACAGCCAAACTCTGAATATGTTTATACAAATTGTTTGAATAAATAGTAATTATTGTAAATTTGCAAAGTACCGTAGAAAAGAGTTATTGAAAATACATTCTTGGTGATCCCGTAAACAAACTGAGCCCATTCATTGAAAAATGGCTGAACTCTTAATTTGTTGAAATATTTAATAATTATTGTAAATTTGCAAAGCATCATAGAAAAAGTCATCGGAAAGATATTCTTGGTTAATTCTGCAAAAAAATTGAGCCTATTCGTTGAAAAATAGCCAAATTCTGAATTTTGTATGAAAATTGTTAAAATTGTTAAAAATTATTGTAAATTTACAAAGCAACATAGAAAAGAGTCATCGGAAAGATATTCTTAGTTGACCCAGTAAACAAATTGTGCCTATTCTTTGAAAAATAGCCAAAATCTGAATATGTTTATGAAAATTGTCGAAATAATTCTTGTATATTTGCAAAGTATCGTAGAAAATGGTTATTCGATTCACATTCTTTCTTGATACCCTGAACTTATTTATCCTATTCATTGAGAAAAGGCCAAGCTCACAATTTGTTTATGAAAATTGTTTAAGTAATTAATAATTCTTGGAAATTTGCAAAGCATCATACAAAAAAGTCATCGGAAAGACTTTGCATAGCATTATAGAAAAAAAGTAATCGGAAAGATATTCTTGGTTAATTTTATAAAAAAATTTAACCTATTCGTTGAAAATAGCAAAAATCTGAATTTGTAATGAAACATAGAAAAAGAGTCTTCGGAAAGACATACTTAATGGACTCCGTAAACAAATTGTGCCTATTCCTTGAAAAATAGCTAAACTCTGGATATTTTGATAAACATGTTTAAATAATTAATAATTATTGTAAATTTTCAAAGTACTGAATATAAATAGGAAAGAGTTATCCGAAAAACGTTTGTTGAAAAATGGCCGAAGTCTTAATTTGTTTATCAACATTGTCTAAATAATAATTCTTATCTAATTTTTTTAAAAATTGAGCCTATTCGTTGAAAAATAGCCAAACTCTAAATTTTGTAATCGAAATTGTTCAAATAATTAATAATTGTTGTAAATTTACAAAACATAGTAACGAGTCATCGGAAAGACAATCTCAGTTGACTCTGTAAACAAATTGTTCTGAATGTGTCTATGACAATTGTTTAAATAATTGATAATTATTATAAATTTTTAAAGTATCATAGGAAATAGGTATTTCAAAAACATGCTTAATTAATTACGCAAAGAAATTGAGCCTATTTTTTAAAAAATAGCCAAACTCTTGATTTGTTTATCAAAATTGTTTAAATAATGATTCATTCTTTGAAATTTGCAGAGCATTATAGCAAAACGTCACTGGAAAGATATTCTTACTTAATTCTATTAAAAATGGAGCCTATTCGTTACAAAATAACCAAAATCTCATTTTTTTAATTGAAATTGTTTAAATTATTAATAATTATTGTGAATTTACGAAGCGACATAGAAAAGTGTCATCAGAAATACATTCGTAGTTACTTTGTAAACAAACTGTACCTATTTCTTGAAAAATAGCCAAACTATGAATTTGTTTGTGAAAATTGTTTAAATAATTAATAATTCTTGGGAATATATCAAGCATAGAAAAAAGTCACCGGAAAGATATTCTTAGTTGACTCCATTTTCTTCAAAGATAAATAAGCCAAGGGTAAACCCCTTTTTAAAATTTTCTAAACTTCTATAAATTCCAAAAATAATTTAAATTTTAATGTTTTCTCATAAAAATATGACAGATGAATTCATATTTTCAATTGTTTAAGATTGCAATAATAGTTAAAATTGGAAGGAAGCTATATTCTTTTCCACAAAAAAGGATAACTTACAAACACGAATATTATATCAGAGTGGACATAAAACTTCATTTTCGAAATTCATTAATTTTTCCCTGATCAATTTTTTATTTTCCCTGACCGTTAATATTCAAAGACCAGTATTTTAACATATAATCTTTTATTATAAATGAAATAAAAAAATTTCACATTAAAAATTAAAAATGTCAAATTTATTATGCTTGAAAGTTATTTAACTCATGTGTGTACGTGCAGCCCGGGTACCCGGGTGCCCATCACGGTACATTTTTGCATGTAAGTGGAGTAAAAATTTAATATTTCGCTTAGGGCCTCCAATTCGTCGTTGTTTAGCTCAATTCTAAGCAAATGGTACAATTAGAATTGATTTAGAATTTTTTTTTACAAAAATGATCGACTTCAAAGTATACATACGTCGCAGCTAGGACATCCCCAGGGTACCCGGGTACCCACCATAAAAAAATTTAACTTTGAGTGGATTATTAATTTCATATCAAGTTATTTGATTCATGCACGTAAAATGTGTTGAATAATAATAGAATTAATTATAATTTAGTTATTTATTAATTAATTAACTATTAATTAATTATTCGTTACGCTCTACGTGCGGCAATCTGACGTGCATTATTGTTCGTTGGGTTGTAGCGTACAGCTGGTGAATTCTTCTGGTGTTTTGTGTTTTTTAAAGTGTTTTGTGCCTTTGACACTCACTTTTGATAAGCATGGGAATAATTAAACGACGAAGAAACGATTTAAATTAAATAATTATTTAAAAAATTGAAAAAAGGGAGGTGGACACCCGGGTACCCCAAGTGTGTAACAACGTCGAAAAGGTTGGGTGTGCACACAAGGATTAAAGTGCCTCTTATAAAAATTCGCTGACTTTTGCCATTTTCTTTCAAAATTCGTGCCTTTCCCTGACCAATTAAATTCCCTGACTTTTCCCTGATTTCCAGATTTTCCTGACCAACGGAATACAAATATGGAGATAGAACTTGTAGTTTTTCAATTTGGATAAAAAATTCGAAATAAAAGAGGTACAAGGTTGAAATGATTGACGACGGGAATCTAAATTGAAATGATGTGACATCAAATAGGATGAGAATATAAAAAGAAAATTTAATCAAAAAGCTCTGATATAGTCGATAAATCTAATTTTACACAACCCGTTTCAGCTTATACGAAAGTTTATTTCAGCAGCTTCTGATCGGTTTTCATTACAAAATTTGCATTTTGTCGAGATCGTTTTCAATCAAAATATTGCGATCACTTCCGCAATTGGAAGCATATATGATGGATTATGGAATCAATATCGACAGCCTTGTCTTCCCACGCGGTTTTGAGCACGACGTGGAGCATTGAGCACGTTTCCGCGTGTGATGTGTGCCTGCGAATAGGTCGGGACATTAATTCTCTTCTCGATTACTAGAGAACTTTACATTATTAAACCTGCAGAAATCCAGTAATAATGGAAGAGCTCCAAACCTAAATTCTAATTTTAGATCACGATATGCCAATCTGATATTGATTTGTGTTAAAATTTCACGGAAATTCAAATTTTAGATAATTAAAAAAGGTAGTCAAATAGTTATATCGTTAAAAAAGTGTCAATAGTGCGTGAGTCCGAGGCCTAAAAGAAACATACATCCTTATTTCGAATTTCCAAAAGACAGTACTAAATAAATAAAACAAAGACCATTAATCAATTATGAATTCAAAATAAAACCAACTTCTTATAAAAAAAAACTTTTTTATTTAAGCTACTCGTCATTTATTGCACATTAATTAGAAATCTCTAAAAACATCACTTTCTAATGATTGCTAATATGTTTTTTAGAATACTCTATTTCTTACAAGATATTAGGTCGAGATGAACTGAATGAGAAAGTCCCATCCCAATCACTCAATTGTAAGATATTAGCACTAATAGCTGAGGACATGCGAATGACATTTTATTCTAGGTCATTAAATTCATCATGATCTGCTCCAGTATCTGAGCTAAACGTCGATTTCGAACCTTAATAAAAAAGATATCTTTTATCTGATACTCATAGATTGTACAGCAAATTACAGCAGAAATAAACTACTACATATTTGTCACTTTGGAAGACAAAAGGGTTAAATGAAGTGTTGACTCAATTTAATTGCATTCAATTAAATTACTACTATATATATCAAGGATCGTGACTTCAATCAAAACTAGTCTCTTCGTTCATTTAATTCCTCGACAGTTGAATTCGACTAAAATATCTTGCATTTTTTATTGATGATTTACATCATCTCGTGATTGCCAAAATTTATTTCACATTTATCAACTCAAGGTCTTTTAAACATCAGCAAAAATTCTATGACGAAATGTAAGAAGAAGATCGTAAATTTTACACAATGGGAGAGATAATGAGATTTGTAGAAGAATTTACAGGGTGGACGAAAAATTTAATTTTCAAAATTTCCTGACGTTTTCCTGACTAATTTTTCATTTTTCCTGACCATTAATATTTAAAGACCAAAGTTCTAAGCTTGTAACATTTTTAATAAAGAATTTTCTATAAATGTTTGCCACAGACAAAAAGTGACTTAATTTGACTAATGTGCATTAATATTGTGTCTAATGTTCTTTTGAATTTAAAAGAACTCTAAAGAATTCGATTCGCATAGGACTTTGAAACAATTCAAATTAAATTCAAACGAATTCAAATGAATTGGAAAGACAAAAAATTTCATTGATTTTCATGAAATTGGAATTAATTTAATGAATTCAGTAAGTTTGAAATGAGTTTAGAAACATTCAAGGGAATTCAAATTGTGGTTGAAGTTCTGAACGCTCAGATAAACGAATTTTGTTACTGATGACTTTGTAAACCAGAAAAAGTGCTAAAATGTTTGTTCATTTTTATTGGAAATAATTTGTTATTGAAACAGAAATATATTGCATATTTTAAATTGCAGTTGGAACAATATTTATAGGTAAAATAAAAATGGGATAAAATACTTCGTTCATTTGAACGTTCGGAACTTCAAGTACGTATATTTTAAATCATTCGGAATTCCATCCAACGACTGAAATCAAGCAAAAATTGCCTGGAATCTTTTAAAATTCCCTAAAATATTTCAAATCCTTTAAAATGTTTTGAAATCTCTGGACATTTTTTAGAGCTCTTCAAAGTTCTTCGGAATTTTAAAAAACAACCTAATTTTTTTAATTCTTTGAAATCCCTTCAAATTATTGAAATCAATTGAAACTTTCCTGGAATCTTTTAGAATCCCTCAAATCTTTAAAATTCATTTATAACCTCCAAGTCAAACAGACGAATTTTTTAGAAGGCAGTTGAATTTTCACTTAAGAAATATTAATTTTCCACAAAGAAAGATGATTTTGCAACCAAATAGTTAAATTTTCAACACAAAAGAAATTAATTTTAGACCAACGAGTTACATTTAGAGCAAAATGGTTGAACCTACTATCAAAGTAGATGATTTTGTAACAAAACAGTTAAATTTTCAACCTACAAAGATGAATTCTAAAACAAAAAAGGATGAATTTTCAACCAAAAACAGTTGCATTTTCAACCATAAGTTGTATTTTCAAGCCAAGAAGACAATTTTTGTAGAGGACAGTTGAATTTTCAACCTAAAAAGATGGATTATCAACCGAACGGTTGATAATGAAATTTTCAACAAAATAAATCAATTTTGAACCTACAAAAATGAATTTTCAAACAAAAAATATTAAACTTCAAGCAAAGACAGTTGTATTTTCAACCATATAAAACAATTTTCAACCCAAGAAGCAAAAAAAAAACAAATTTTCAACAAAGCAGTTAAACTTTCGAACAAATAATGTAAATTTTTAACAAAATAGTTCAATTTTTAACCAAATAATTAAATTTGTAATCCCTCACCAACAAAATGCCCTGAATTTTCCCTAATTTCCAGGTTTCTCATGACCTGCGCCACCACGATTTAATAAAAAATGAATTTATTATATATACATTAGGGTGGCTCAAAAAAATCGACTATTTTTTTTTCAAAACCCCCACTTAAAAACTTCTGGAAAGGTGTAAAAAGACGCCTGTGAAAACCAGAGCTCTTAATATTAATATTTAGAGGTCGCTCATCGCGAAATTCTATTTCCCATTTAAATAGCATGTGAAATTTTTTTTTTTTTAATTTGGAATTTTGTAACTCTTGAATGGCTGGATAAATTGCTAAGCCCATACCATATTCTTGTAGGGAATTTGACGCACTACAACAAAGGTCTTTTATGATTTTTTCATAAATCGACGCCTCCATTCAATATGAGTCTATTTGCTGACAGCGCCGTGTATGAGACTACGCGCTGTGTGTAAGCATAGGGAATAGTCTCATACAGAGCGCTGTTAGCACATAGACTCATATTGAATGGAGGCGTCGAAATTCATTCCTTCAAAAGTGATTTAAGATTAAAGTTGAACACATAATAAATTTATCGTTTTTTTCCTTAATTTTTGGAAAAAATTGGAAATTTACCACTATTTATCGTGATATTTTTTTCGTAAATTTTACAGTTTATAATTTTCTTCGAAAAAAAAAATCGTTTAACAATTTTTAAATCGAAAAGCTCAGTATCTTTATGTATTACCTGCTTATTTCTTATTAAAATAGTAGTTTTCATCTATTAAGTATCAAGATAATTCAGATACTAATGAAAAGACGTCATTTTTAGAAACATACTGTTTTGTATTTAGTATAGTATGAAAATAAAATTCAATATTAACAATTTTAAATATTAATACTAAAACAACATTATTTATAAGTTTTGGCGTTAAAATTATCATTACGAACATTAACTCTTATTTTAATGTTTTCTTGTTACAATCTGGAAATTATCGACGATGTTCTTGCACAACTTGTAAAAGATATTGAAGTTGGTGCTCATTTTTTGTTAAGCAGTTATTGCATTCATCAATTAATGCAATACCGCGTTCTGCAACATCATTTACTACCGCAAGGTCTTTAAAAATTCTACGTTTTCAAGGTAAGAACAATAAAAGACAAATTTTCAAACAATGTTAAACTTGATAATGTGATGATTTGAGTTAGATTATTGTTTTTTTAGAGAAAATTTTAAACTATAAAATATCCGGAAGAACTATTACGATAATGAGTGATAAATTTCAAATTTTTGCCAAAAATTAAGAAAAAAAAACGATAAATTTATTATGTGTTCAACTTTAACCTTAAATAACTTTTGAAGGAGTAAATTTTTGAAAAAATCATAAGAGACCTTTTTTGTAGAGCGTCGAATTCCCTACAGGAATATGGTATGGGCTTAGCAATTCATCAAGCCATCCAAGAGTTACAAAATTAAAAAAAAAAATTTCACATGCTATTTAAATGGGGAATAGAAATTCGCGATGAGCGACCTCTATAAATATTAATATTAAGAGCTCTGCTTTTCACAGGCGTCTTTTTACACCTGCCCGGAAGTTTTTAAGTGGGGGTTTAAAAAAAAAATAGTCGATTTTTTTGAACCACCCTAATATACATATAAGGTAAACGACCCAGTAATCGTCACCATAAGAGATTTCATTTACTTCAAATATTTAGAAAATTGTTTTGGAAGGATTAGTTAAAAAATGATTGGTACTGATTGAAGCATTAAGCATCCTAGAATATTATAAAAATTGGTTTTACATTATATTCAATATTACTTCTTATTGATAAACAATTAAAAGTCCAAAAGCACCGATGTCCCAGTTATCGCCATTCCCAAATCTGCCATGTACTAGTAATCGCGAGTCGTTGTCCCAGTCTTCGCGAAAAAGGTTAAGTTTTCTTGAAATGTGTTTTTAGTGATTTGGACGTGTATTTCAAGTGTATTTTTGTATTTTAAGTATACTTTAATGAAATGAAAGATGTACTGTTAGTTTTATATTGATTGAGAGATTGAGACCTCCGAGATGAAATCCGTCGAAACATAACCTCAAAATCGAATCTTCTGATAGTTCCAATACGTCTGATGGACATTATACTAATTAATCATAATATTTATTAGAATTTTTATCACGATAATTGATAACTACAATGCTGAAATTCTTTTATAATACTGAATATTATAATTAAAAATTATTAAGACTTTCCTTTTTAAAATAAAGTTCGAAAAATGATATTGAGTTGTATAAAGTCATATAACCTAACTTTGTTCTATAAAATGGCTAAGTACAACATAATTACTTGGGATACAAAAATTTACACACTGGTAATTTGTATAATTAACTTTTTTGCAACATAAATTATAAACACAATGACGAAATTTGATAAATTGCAGTGACTAAAAAAAGCATGTGTATTTGGAGGTTATGTTCTGTTTACGTTGTCAAAACATTAAAACTATCAATAATTATATATCTGTTAAACATTTTTCTTTATATTATGCAGTATAGATTAATGTTAGCTAATGAAAAACTACTCAATAAATATTAACTTCACTGAAAAATGATAATAAACTAAAAAATTGATAATGAAATAACTAAACTCAAGCCAATATTTTACATCACCTTTCTTCAGTTTTAAGCACTAATTTATATTACGATTACTTTTCACGCAGTAACAAGTCTGTTCTCCGATTTCATTTCACGCCTTTTTGAAATTAATTAAATAATTATTTGTAACGAAATATGGAAATAAAATTTTGACAGATTCGTCCTAGTCTTCGCAACCGGTCGCGATTACTCGAGCAACTATGCTTTTGAAATGTCCCTATAATCGTGCCCGATATGTCTCGAACGAGAAGGTACTAAATGAAGACTTTACTTAATTTTATGAAACAAAAATGATCTTGTATTACAAAAAAATAATTTTCGTCCTGAACAAGTAATTTTTAAGCATATTTAAAGCTTAAGCAAAGAAACGTCTTTCCTAACCTAAATGTTAAGCTATTTTCCACGTTTCGTTATTCATCGCCACCGGCAATACAAATCAATTTTGTTTACCCATGTGCACTATTTGTACAAAAAAACTAATTTGTTTTCTACAACAAGCACTGTTCAAACTTACTTAAAAATATTTTAGGAATGTATTTTAATGCGGAAAATACTTACTTCTGGCGTTTATACTTCAAAACTGACAATTACTGGGACCGCCACGATTACTGGGACGTTTACCTTAATGTGCTTGAAGTTCTGAACGTTCAAATGAACGAAATTGTTTTCTGTTGATATTGTAAACCAGAAAAAGTGCTAAAATGTGTGTTCATTAATATTGGAAATAATTTATTATTGAAACAGAATTATAAAGCATATTTTAAATTGCAGTTGGAACAATATTTATGGGTAGAATAGAAATAAGGAAAAATATTTCGTTCATTTGAACGTTCGGAACTTCAGGTACATATACATATAAACCATGAAAATCGCAATTCCTAAAACGATATTTAAATAGGCGTTTCTGTACAACCAAAGTTAACAAGCGTTTGAAAGTACCTCCATGAAAACATGCCTTTACAGAAATGTAGGGATAAAACTAATGACTGACGTGCTTGTCGGACGAGCTTGTTGCCCAGAGGCGAACTTCCTAACTACATAAGCTCTCCATTTTGTGGTCTTGCTGCCACGAATATGGGTATAATTATATATTCAGTTTTCTGACTCATTAAAAACATCCACAACGTGCGAAATTATACATCATTAATCGCGAATATAAGAGCAATAAAATATTATTCGTACGGGAAACCACCCTAGACTAGATAGGACAAATTCAACAAACTGAATCAGATTCAAAAAAAAAAAAAAAATTTCGTTTTCAAATAAAGCTCACATATTCAATTGAATATTCTTATAAAAAACGAAATTAGTCGATTAGCTGTATTCTAAATTTGTATTTGATCCGGTCAAGAGTACGAATTTGACACCTCTCTCCATCAATAGTTTTTGGCATTTCTCCTGCGGGCATAACATAATAGTCAATTCTCGATAATTATAATTTATTATTAATACACTTAAAATTAACATCAGTTTCTTCAGTGAATAATAGTTGAAACCTTAATTATTTTACAACAATCATAAAAACTTACATTTTTAACATTTTTTTAATTTTTGATATTTCGTGAGATTAGCACGATTGGTACGAAATGTTTAATACCATTTAACCTAACTTATGATATGCCAATGCCTATGCCAACGGCCATGCCACGCTGAAAAAACCAGTTCTCGTCAGATCACTGAAGTTAAGCAGCGTTGGGCGCGGTTAGTACTTGGATGGGTGACCATACGAGAATACTGCGTGCTGTTGGCATATCGTGGGTGTGGTGAGCCCACACTTGTAGTTATTTATAACTGCAAGAAAACTATCCACCTAGAAACACTACCCGAATCGGGTAGTGTCACGCCTACCCTGAAAGGGAAATGGCTTAATGGTATACTTATGATGACAGAAAAATGCGAAATTTGTACAAACCTTATTCCTAAAAATGATATTTTTCCGACTGACTCCTAAACACAACTAAACTTTCTGGGCTTTATAATAACTACACATTTGCACTATTTTTTGGTTTATTATTCACAAAAACTTAAATTTAAAAACTTCACGAATCAAAATAAACAAACAAACACAACCTTTAACTTGGAAAAACTGTTGGTTATCTACTGTTCGAAACTGTAATGGCAAATAAAAAGTCCTCAAATATTTATAAATAACCAAGAAAGAAGGCTTTGTATCAATAAATGTTGTTCCTTAAACTTCAAACTTTGATTCTAATGCATAAACCTGGCACAAAAATGTTTCGTTTAGGTAAAAAGTATGAATAATAAAGAGGCGAAATTTGTTTTCAGGTTAAAAATTAATTTTTTTATTTCACACATTAATTAATTATAATATTTCAATGAATTTTCGTCAGAAAATATAGTTTCTTTGCTGAAATGTTATACTAAAAAAATGATGGTCTTTTTCCCAATATAAAAGTAACAGGATACTCTACACAATAAGAAATCGTAAAAATATTTATTTACAAAAAGAAATATATCTGTGGCAATATCTGAAATATAGTAAACATTCATTAAATTAATAAGTATGAGTTAATAAAATAAATGACGCATTAGTGGACCTTACTTTTCATTGAGTGAAATAAATATTTTAAAGGCTCATTCATCCACCGTGCCTCGGACTCACTTGATAAATTCAAAATAGTGCTAAAAGTAGAACAAATTTTGAAAAATAGTAGCAAAATAGTATCATACAATTGTTTAAATATTGAATCGAGGAGTGAACTATTTTTTTAATCTTGTATAGAATATACATCTCCCATAAAATCGCACGAAAATTTCTTCAACATCTGTTAAATTCCTCGAAAATTCCTTGAAAACTCGTCAATCTTTTTATATTCTATGAAATTTTTAAAATCCTTTGAAATCCCTTAAAATCTTATAATTTCTATTGAAATCGTATAAATCTCTTAATTAGAAGTTCCTTGAAATTTTATTTCATTTATTCCCTAAAGTGAAATATTTTAGATATCATTGATTTCTTTTTGATTTTATTTGTTGATTGATTAGTAGATAAGTAGGCTGCGTTCTGGATCAATTAGTATTAGTGCGTGT
>CAKNYM010045953.1:75010-113250 GCA_932195095.1 Andricus curvator
ACACGCACTAATACTAATTGATCCAGAACGCAGCCTACTTATCTACTTTGATTTTCTCGAATGTTTTAAAATTTTGAAGTATTGTTAAATTCCTTGGAATTAAAAAAAACGGAAACTCTTTCAAATCCATTGATATCCCTTTAAATTGATCAATTCTTCTGAATCTTGTTAAATCCCTGTTAATCCTACAAAAATCGAGCCAAATCCCGTAAAACATCTTGAAATCTTTGACAGCTTTCAAAATTCCTTCAAAATGATGAAATCTTGGAAATTCTCTGAAATTCCGTAAAATCCCATAAAATCTGATAAGGCCACTTGAAATATCTTGAAATCTCTTTAAATATCCTAATAGCTTTAAAATCCCTTAAAATCTTTGAACTTTGTTAAAATTTATTAACCTTCGATATATTAAGCATGGCTTAGTCATGGTCCTATTTAGTGAAAATTAAAAATGTGAAATTTTAAGGTTTTTTCATGAACAACTTTTTTCTATAGTTTAAGGTTTAGTTTTTGATAATATTACTATCCTAACATATTTAGCAATGTTTCTGGTGTGTCTTACAATTTTTTCCCTAAAATCGGTTTGATTGTTTTGAAATAGCAGTTATTTTTAAAAAAACGATAGGGTAAATTTGACTCTGAATCCCTCAAATATTTTTAAATTCCTTGAAATCTTCTAGAAATCTTTGAAATCTTTTGAAATCTTATTAAGTCTTACGAAATCATTCAAAAACTTTACATCTCTTGAAATTTTCTATAATCCTACAAAATTGTTTGAAATCCCATGAAATTCCTCAGAAACTTTTAAAATACACTATTTTCCCTAAAATCTTTTAAAATCCCTTAAATATTTTGAAATGCCGTACATCTTGAAATCTTTAATATCTTTTAAAATTCCTTAACAAAAATATAAATCATTAAAATCCCTTAAAACCTCATAAAATCCGTAAAAATCCCTTGGAACACCCAGAAGTGCCTTATAATTTCATTCCATTTCATTTACTCCCTAATGTTTTCTAGAAATTCTTTAAAATTCCCTAAGTAACCTTGAAATAATTAGAAATACCGTAAATCATCTTGAAATTTGTATAATATATCTTAAAGTTTCTTCAATAATTAAGAAAAAATTTTAATCCTCTGAAATCAGATGAAACTTCTTGAAATCTCTTACAATCCCTTAAAATATGGAATTCTCTTGAAATCTTTTGGGATCTTTTAAATTATTCTAAAAGCTTTTCAACCCCATAAAATCTCTTCAAATTCCTGAAATCAGTTAAAATCCTTTTAATCCATGGAAATTCTCTAAAAAAGTTTGAAATCATTGAAATCCCTTCAAATTTTTTTATATTTTGATTTTTGGGATGGCAAATATGTTATTTTAGCCAACCTAGCGAAGAAGTTTGAAAATATGTTTAAAGGCAAAGTGAAATAACACAGTAGACTGTCACAAAGCGCCCGGTGCTCGGGACCGAGGTCCTCACTAAGTGCCCTTATCCACGCCCCTAAGGCTTGGCGGGAAATATCTCTGAGACGCATTGGCAAATTTGAATATTGTCTCGCGCACGCGCACCTAATCCATGCTCAAGGCGCTTACCGAATTCAGAGGTAATGGAAGGGAGAGGCAGTTTGCGAGAAAAGGCGCTTTGTGAGACTCTCCTGTAGTTGCATTAGCAAGCAATTTGAAAAAATAAAGGCCACACAGTCCCTATGGGATAAAATATAGGGACCAAAGGGTACTTTTCGTCACGCTCATTGGGTACTTTTTTCGCGCTCAAAGGGTAACAAATTCAGGATAAATGTATAAGACTTCAAAATAATTCAAGTTAAATTCGAATGAATTAAAAACAATTTTAAAAGTCAAAAAAATTCCATTGATTTCCGTCAAATTGGAATGAACTTAGAGGAATTTAAGATAAACCAGATAAATTCGATAAAATTCATAAAAATCTAAAGCGAATTAAAAAAAAAATTTTAATGAATTGAAATCAATTTTTAAAATATGAAGAAATTTTTATGGATTCAGTAACTTTGAAATGAGCTTAGAAAAATTCAAGGGAATTCAAAAAAATTTTACGAAATGCCTAAGAATTCAAGGTGACGGTAAAAGACTTCAGGATCAATTAAATAAAAACTTTTAAAAATTCAAAAAAAAAGTCCATTGAATTAAGTATAATTAAGTAAATTTAGAATAATTCAAGTGAAGTAAAAAAATTCAAGGGAATTCCAAAGAATTTAAAAGAATTAAGGGTGAATTTCAAAAAATAATATCAAATCTCTTCAAATCTTTAAAACCCTACTAATTTCTAAAAAAAAAAAAGACTAATAACTACAAAACAATTGAAAAAAATTCAAATGAATTGGAAAAAGTTTTAAAAATCCATTTATTTCTGTAAAATTTGAGTGAATTCGGAGAGATTTAAGGGAAACGAGAAGAATTCGATGAAATGTATTAAAATTTAAGGTGAATTGAAAAAAAATCAAATGAATTGACAAAAATGTATAAATATGAAAAAATTCATGGAATTGAGTAAGTTTGAAATGAATTTTAGAAAAAATTAAAGAGAATTCAAAAGAATTTGATGAAATGCCTAAAAAATTAAGGTGACTTTTAATGACTTCAAGATGAATTAAACAAAAACGTTTAAAAAATCCATTGACCTGAGTAAAATTGAGTGTATCTAGAAGAATTCAAAAGTATTTAAAATAATTCAGGATAAATTAATACGAATTCAGGGCGAATTCCAAATGAATCACAAAAAATATTGAAAAATCTCTTAAAATCATTGAAACCCTATGAAATCCCTCACTTCTTGTGAATAAATTCTTTGAAATCCATTAAAATATTAAAATCCCTTAAAATGATTAAAACCCTTGGAAATCCCTCGAAATTGTTTAAATCTCTTGAAAATGCCTCGGAATCTTTTAAAATACCTTGAAATATTTTAAAGTCTTTGAAATCCCTTCAAACTATTGAAATAAATAAAAAAATTCTGAGAATCGTTAAAATATCCTAAAATATTTCCAATCCTTTGAATCTTTTGAAATCCCTTGAAACTTTTTAAAGCTCTTGAAAATTCATGGGAATCTTTTAAAATACCCTAAAATATTTCAAATCCTTTGAAATCCTATTAAAGTACTGAAATCAATTAACTATTTCTTTATAATCTATTAAAATAACCTAGAATATTTCTAATCCCTTAACATTTTTTGAAATACCTTGAAATTTGTTAAAGCTCTAGAAAATGCGAAGGAATTTGAAAAATACCTTAAAATATTTCAAATCTCTTCAAATCTTTAAAACCCTACGAAATAACTCACTTTTCTTGAATAAATTCTTTAAAATCCACTAAAATGTTATTAAATCTCTTAAAATGATTAAAATCAATAAAAAATTCCTCGGAATTTTTTTAAATCCCCTACAATATTTCAAATTAAAGGTCTTGAAAATGCCTTAGAAGTTTTAAAAATACCCTAAAATCTTTAAAATCCCTTCAAATTATTGAAATCTATTACAAATTTCTCGGAATCTTTAAAAATAATCTGAAATATATCAAAAAAATTCAAGACAATTCAGAAATAGGTATAGATCTGAATTAAATAGTGATTAACCCATGAGTTAATTTATTGATAGAAAAGTGACTAATGTGATCTTTTCATTTTAAAAAGGGAATGAAAAATGATTTGAGAAAAAAGTGACTAATAGTGACTGTGTGTGGCAGCCCTGATTATTTTTTACAGTTACTACTTACAGGAATTCCCTGATTTTTGCTATTTTTGTTAAATGCTCTTGGAAGCTTTGATCTTATTATAAATTTTTTTGAATTTCCATTAAGGGGCTGCAAATAGGGTACCATAGGGACCAAATCTTGAAAAAAGGGTACTTGAGGGATCTTAACTGAATATAGGGTACAATAGGGGATATAGGGTCCAGTCTGTGAGGCCTGAAAATAGTAGCATTAGTGTAATTTTTTCAAAATAGTATAAAAAGAGTTGCATCGTTAAAAAAAAGTGTCAATAGTGGCGTGAGTCTGAGGTCTGTTATTGAGAATCGCCTGAGATCTGTTATTAAGAATCGCCTGGTATATATAAAAAGAATAATTTCTTTGGATTTCTTAAAATTGCAGTGTATAAACCTGAAATTTAAAAAATGTGCGTTCAACCAGGAAACTGTTTTATTTTTCCGCCGGAAAATGTGCTCAAAGAACTCACCAAAATGAAATTCCATTAAACTAGATCTATTTCAACGCTTCTATGCAGAGGTGCGATGTACAGGGGCTCTCTGTGATGTACATCAATTTAGTTCTCGTATGTGACTTTCGCACGAATTCCCTCCCAAAAAGTTAAACGATAAAGTGCCACGAACGACAAATTGTATTTACTCGCGAATGCTACCCATTGACTTGTACCTTTCCACTGACATGACGTCCCTATCATCGAGCTATACGATATTCCATTTACAAAAAGAGTATTGTTCTCGTACATTGTCACGTGTCAATCAGTTTGATTGACCAGATATTCTAGCAAATATGCAATTCATGTCATAAATTATTTTATTACAATTAAATTGAAAAAATCATGTTTCCTTTTACAGGGTTCTAGTGATCAGGCAACTTGACATTCCCGGGAAATTCAGACTGGCAGTTTTCATCGAGGAAAAAAATTCTTGGACATTTACCGGTTCACAAAAAATTGTCACGGTCTCAAAGTGGAACTATTTTGAATTTTAAACTTTTAAAATTGAAGCTTATAACATTTTTAATTAAAACTTTTTTTATTTAAACGCTCATTAAATTTTCGAAATTATATCATTTTAATTAATTTTAGGTTCAAAACATTAAACACTGAACGATCAATATGTTTTAAATGAACATCTTTTAAATTAGGAGTTAAATTATGTTTGTTCTAAGTCGTTTAAAAAAAATTGTTTAATTGTTACGTATACATCAAACTTGAACACTTTCACTTACAAATAAAACATTTTTTAATTGAAAAATTACAATTTTAACGTTCAAAGTTTAATTTTAGCACTCTGTCATTTTAATGATTTCTATTTTGAACAATTCAGTTTCAAATTGTTTAGTTTTTAATATTTTATTTTAAATTGCTCATTTTAAATGAACAGTCAAATATTGCCTAATATTAAAAAATAGGATTTGAAATTGAACAAAAGCGTTTAATTAATAATTATGAATCTATTATTTTGGAAATTGTTTAAAATTAAAAATAGTTTATAAAGTTTTAATCGGACGTTTGCATTTGTTTAACTACTAAGGTTATCGAATTGAAACAGTTCCATTTTTGACGCTAAAATCCGTAAATTGTTTATTTTTGACCAAATCAGAATCGTCTTGTAAAATCAATAATTGTCCAATTTTTAATACGATTTTAATTTTTAATTGTTTGAGTCTTCAAAGCTGCATTTTAAAATGCATTGAATTGAAAATGTACGCTTAATAATGAAGAACTAAAATAGAAAATTGTCAAACAAAAGAATTTAGAATTACGCAGTGTAAACTGAATGATTTCATAATTAAAAATGTTAACAATTGAACGTAACATTAAAAAAAAGTTGAAAGCAAACTTATTTTAAATACATATTGCATTATACCATGTGGTATGAAGTTTGTGATATTTCAAGCCATTGGATAGATTTTTCTTCTAAAAATTTGTAAAATTCCCGGTCAAAGAATAAATTCCCTGTCATTTCCCGATCCAGCGGCCACCCTGAATAAACATTGAAATGTAAATAAAATTTTTTTAAACGCTACGAATTAAACAAATAAAAATTAATACGTTCAAATTCAAGATTTCCAAATTCAATATTTTACCATTTAAAGCGTACAATTTAAATTTTGGATAGTAGTAATTTAAAAAAATATCAAAACCAAATGATATTTAAAACAGTTGAATAAGTTATTATCCTAAAAATGTTTTTAAAAAATGCCCCTCAGAAGATATATTTAAGGGTGCAGTACAAAACTCGATAGCAAACATTTTTATTCAAAATGGGCTTATGAAATTAAAAAATCAAATACATATTGTCGCAAAAGTATTTTTTCAAAATGCCATTTTTTGATACAATAATATAACAAAATTATTAAAATTTTATTAAAAATTCTAGTTACAGTTTACTTACAATTTCAACGTAATAATAATAATTTTTTCATACTTTTAGCATTAATATTTTTTGAAATTATCATCAATTAATGAAAAAACATGATATATATTCTTTTTTTTCGGATTTTTAGCAAAAAATGTCTGCCATACTGTGTTATCGTGATCATAAATGTTGTTTTTCTCGGAACAGTATCATTTTTTTGGATCAAAATTTTTTATTCTTCTCCATATCTCGGGAGCAAATTTTTATTTTTGCAAAAAACTAAAAATTCGTTTTTTAATCGCTATTCAAAACCGATTTTGAAAAGCCACGAAATTTTAATCTCTAAATTCTCGGTCGATTTTATCGGAGTTGGCTAACTTTTTTACATCAAACTTTGTTTATCCGTATCTGGAATTTTAATATCTCGGAAGAATAATTTTATTTTATTTTTGAACTAAAAATTGAATTTTTTATCGCAATCCCCAGGCAAGTCAGATCCAATTTTCAATCATTTCTGTTGTACCTTTTGGATAATGATTTCGATTTTACAGAATGCTTTTTTCGCTGTTTTGAAAAATTCCCACTTTGTTGATTACCTAGTTCTGTACTGCCACCTTTAAATTCATCCTCATTTCGCAAGTTTCAGGTCCAAACAAATCTATTGTCCATTGGACACTTTACACTAGGGCTTATCGAAAAAATAGTTGTTTGCGCGAAGTTCTAATAACAATGAAAACTTTCATTTGGGAGTCAAAAACACTCCCCTAAAGTTTCATAAAAAAAAAATTCCTTCTGTCTCAGCATCGTAGATATAGCTAAAAATCACAAAAAACGAAGCACTTCTTCAAATTTGAACAGCAAAAAATTTTTTTTGTGATTTAAATTACCAATAAAAATATTTCAAAGCAAATCGATTTATACCCGTATAGCAATAATTCCATCAAAATATTTTTTACCCTCCCTAATTGACTTTGAAGTTTCAAAAAATCGAAAAAAGTCGACTTTTTCGCATATTTCCTTAGATTCATTGTAAATTTCTCGACTATTTGACCATATAATGTGTGATATACGTTAATGAGAATATATTTTCAATATAGTGCAACAATAATATATAAGAAATGTTGACATTAAAATAATTTTTATTGACTTTGAATTACAAAAAAAAATATTTGAAAGTGATTATATTGCTCTTTATTTGACAATAAAATTAATTTTCGGTATATAAATTATCAGAAAAAATAGTTCGGAAAAAGTGAATTTGTACCTACATAGCAAAAAATGATTCAAATATTTTTTACCCTACCTAAGTGACCTTGAAATTTCAAAATATCGAAAAAAATCGACTTTTTTGCTATTTTCTTAGAGTTCCGGCAATTTTTTCGACTATTTGACCACGAAATGTCTGATATACGTTAAGAAGAATGTATTTTCAATATGTTACACCAATGATATATGCAGAATGTCGATATTAAAATAATTTTTATTGATTTTGGATTACAAGAAAATATATAAAAGTGATATATTGCTATTTATTTCACAACAAAATTAATTAATAATTAAATACATTCTGATTAACGTATATCACACATTATATGATCAAATAGTCGAGAAATTTACCATGAATCTAAGAAAATAGCGAAAAAGTCGACTTTTTTCGATTTTTTGAAACTTCAAAGTCAATTAGGGAGGGTAACAAATATTTTAATGGAATTATCGCTATACAGGTATAAATCGACTTGATTTGAACTATTTTTATTGATAATTTAAATCTCAAAAAAAATTTTTTGCTGTTCAAATTTGAAGAAGTGCTTCGTTTTTTGTGATTTGTAGCTATATCTACGATGCGGAGACAGAAGAAAATTTTTTTTTTTATGAAACTTTACGGGAGTGTTTTTAACTCCCAAAAGAAACTTTTCATTGCTATTAGAACTTCGCGCAAACAACTTTTTTTTCGATACGCCCTACTTTACACGTATCAAAAGTAAAAAATTGTGTTCTTTATTCCATTCATATGGATGATGAATTTAGGCATGAAATTTGGATTAGCGAATTCGGTCCTAAAAATTTTTTTTTTCGGATCTCAAGAAGTGGAAAGATAATGACGAGAAAGAAAGAACTATAAAAAGCGCATCAACTATTCACGTACTTGGGAACGTGCCGCGGATATGCGAACAATAGGTGATGCTGCTCGTTAAAACATTAAAAGCACTTTTGTCTTTCCTCGGTGAAAACCACCCTGATGGTTTCACTCTGTGTACATGATTCTCATAAAAAAATCTAGTTTCTCTGGACGCTTTTGTAGATTATTTGTTCTCTTGGCGAGCAATCATGGTTTTTTTATTAATTTCAACGGGCCTGAGAGCAAAGAAAAATTCCTAAGGCAGATAGATTAACGAAGGCAAGAAGTTAAAATGCTAAATTACGCGTGACTTCTTCGCTATCAGCATTGTAAGAAATTTTTCGAGGATTTTCCCGAAAATGTTCAGGAAGCTAATAACCCTAGCATTTCGTGGGGAAAAATTTGGGGATTTACTTCAAAGTTACGACATTTTTCCAAGCAAAATGTCGGGAAAATTCCGTAAAAGATCAGGAATTTAATGGAAACTATGGATTTTCTCCTAACACACTGTAGGTAAAATCCAGGAAAGTTTGGGAATTTACCTAAAAGTTCGGGAATTTTTCATACCACACAAGAGGAGAAATTACACGAAAGTTCGGAATCGATCGAAAAGTTGAGAAGAATTTATTTAATAAATTAATTTGACGTTGAATTTTATTTTTCAGCAACTGATTTATAGTTTGCGATACTTTTTTGGTACAAAAAGATGAAATGTCTACCATAAGATATGAATTTTCAACAAAACAACCAATTCTTAACAAAAAATCTAATAGTTGATATTTTGATAAAAAATATTTTAATTTTAAATCAGAAACAGTTGAATTTAACCAAAAAAGACAATTTTCCAACAATTTAGATAGTTTAATTTTCAGTTTAAAAAAATTAATTTGCAATACAAAAAAAAAGACGAAACATACGCAAAAAATTTTGTTTGAACAAAGTAGTTCAACCAAATAAAGATTTTAATCATCAATCAAAAACAGTTGAATTCAACCAAAAATGAAGAATTTTCAACAAAATAGGTGAATTTTCAACCAACAAAAAGACATTTTAGCAAAAGAGATCAATTTTTGACTAAAGAGTTTGAGTTTGCAAGCTGAAAAGTCAAATGTTTAAAAAAACCGTTGAGTTTGAAACCGGAAAATATGTTCAGTGTCAACCAAGAAAGATGAATTTTCTACGAAAAAAAAAAAAACATAAATTTTCATTCCAAAGGACGAATTTTCGACAAAAATTTTGTTTTAACAAATTAGTGGAATTTTCAACAGAATAATTAAATTTCCAACCAAATAGTTGAAGTTTCGGGCCAAAAAGACGAATTCTCAACAAGATAGTTAAATTTTTAACAAAATAATTCAATTTTCAATCAGAAAAGACGCATTTTTTAAGACAGTTGAATTGATAACAAAAAAGTTCATTTTCAACCAAGAAAGATAAATTTTCAACGCGAAAAGGTGCATTTTCTACCATTAAAGATGAATTTTCAATCCAAAAGGACGAAGTTTTTATCCAAAAAGACAAATGTTCGACAAAAATGTTGAATTTTTGACTAAAAAAGCTGAATTTTTAACCAAGTAGTTGAATTTTCAACCTAAAAAGACGAATATTTAAAAAAATGGAAGAATTTTGAAACAAAAAAGATTAAAATTCAACCTAAAACAAGTGCATTTTCAACCAATTAATTGAATTTTCAAACCCAAAAGATGCATTGTTTAGAAGATTGTTGAATTATCATCCTGAAAAGTTGAATTTACAACAAAAAATATCATTTTCAACCAATAAAGCTGAATTTTCAACCAAATAGTTGAATTTTCAAGCCAAAAAGACGAATTTTTTTGAAGACATTTCAGTTTTTAACAAAAACAATGATTTTCAACCAGAAAAGATTACTTTTCTGCCATAAAACACGACTTTTATACAAAAATAGTAGGACTTTTGACGAAAAAGAATGACTTTTTAACAAAATTGTTGAATTTTTAATAAAAAAGATTTAACTTTAAACGAAAAATATTAAGATTTTCTTAATTGGTTCTATTAACTCACTTCGTATTTAAGCGAAAAAAGGGAAGTTTCTTGAAACAGGGGAAAAAAGAGGAATTAAAAAAAAAATGGGAAATAGAGGAAAGAATGCTCCCCCTTAAAAAAACCAGTGAAATATCACTGGTTGAAACAGCCAGAAGTGTGTGACTGAGAATCAGTGAGATTTAACTGGTTCAATCCGTGGAATTCCGTCACTGGTTTAATCAGTGAGGTTGACTGGTTACTCAGTACCAGTAGTCATCTGGTCGTACGCGTTGTCGTCCGTTAGCTTGTTAGGTATAACAGTTATTAATCATCACTTTTGTGCTAACCTTTGCAGAATGATCGTTTAAAACCCGCACTTTTTTCTCTCACAACAATAAATGAGGTTGGGGTTGCAACATAATAGGATATAATATATTGCGCCTAACTGTGGGAAGGCCCGTCCTTATGTCAACATGTCGCATCGCTCAAAGTCAAACACAAATGACCAAGGACTTCCCCTCTTTCATGCAAAAGATATTATAGCCCCTGCTTATTACAGCCAGCCCACAAATATTTCTAACACAAAAACTAGTACATAATAAAGTTTGTTTTCGCTCGAGAAATTCAAAGATCCGACCGGCGCGGCGACACGCGCGCACCAGATGACTGGAGGTTCATGCCTTTACCGCGTGGAGCGCTATATCACACTGGTTGAATCTGTCATCTGGCGTCGCTGGTATATTCAATAACGCTGTTTTAGTTGAGCGACATACTAGTTCATTCAGTCAAAGTCGGAAAATTTCTGGTTCACCAGTGATAATTCAGAATCCTGATTCAACCAGTGGCAATTTGACTGGTTCAGTTTAAGAGAGTGTGAAGTCCGCGTGGGTATAAAGGTTACATTGTTTTATAAAGTCCCTGGATTTTTAATTAATGTCAATCCCATTTACGAAATTTGGTAATACCTTGAAAATTAAAGGTTTAAAGTCTCTTAAGTCATGTTTTCATGAGCGACATCGGCTTTTTATCACGTAGGTAGCTTTCAGAGTTTAATTAAAGTCCGGGGTCGAGCTGGACAGTGCAGAAAGACATTCACGAGTAAACCGCAAAAGAGCAATATCCCTGGTCCAATGGACTTTTTACAAGAACACGACCACAGCCACTGGGTCATGGGGATAAATCGATCAACAATAATAAAACTCGTGTGCAACGTAACTGGATTCATTAACTGCAACCGGTCGTAATCCTTACTTTTTAGTCAAGGTCCTGACTTTTTTCATTCATAGAAAGCACTGCTCGCGTAGATATAAATTCTGGCTACGAAATCCCACCAACTTTTTCTCCTCCAATCTATTCCGCAAGTTATTTAAAAAGTAACCGACGAGAAAAATTTTTCCCGCCTTGAGGCAAATCCAGGAATTTCAACTTTAAAAGTAACTTCATAATACCCCCAAGTCTGTGAAACGCTGGACAGCCCTCTACAAGAGAAATTGATGGTAAAAGTGCTGACAGATTTATAAAAAAAAAAAGTAACAAGAATAAAGTTCTCAACTCTTTTTTTACAGTGAAGTAATGGATCTTCATTTGTTTCTGACGAGGTAAAGTTTGTTTTGATGTTACGCCATTATGGAACTCTACAGAAAAGTTTATTGCGGTGCGGTGTATTGAATTGTATTACAAGATAAAAGGAGCTTTTAAAAAATGTATGACATACCTGAACAGAAAAAGATTTTTTGATTCCACTTTTTTGTACCAAAGACTTTTTTTATTTTAGTCGAACACATATTGTTCAAAGGCCAGATTTTTTTTATATATTCGTATAGAATATTCTGTATTCTTTAGTTCTAAAACAGAGTGGCCGGAAAATTTCGTTTTCTTTAAAATTCCCTGACTTTTCGCTGGAAAATTTTTCGTTTTCCTTGACAATTGATATTCAAAGACCAGCATTTTAATCTTGTATCATTTTTAACATAGAATCTTTTATAAACAGAATTTAACCATTTCAGATTAAAACTAAGAAATTTCAAATTTATTTATTTCAACCAAAAAATATGACTATTCTACCATAAAAAATGAATTTGCAATCCAAAAGAACAAATTTTCAATAAAACAGTTGAATTTTCGACCAAAAAAATTAGTTTTTAAGAAAATAGTTAAATTTTCAACAAAAGAATTGAATTTTCAACAAAATAATTAAATTTATAACCAAAATGTAGACTTTTCAAACTACAAAGATGAGTTTTCAACCACATGATCGAATTTTCAAACAAAAAAGATTAAACTTCAACCAAAAACAATTAAATTTTCCACCAAATAGTTGAATTTTCAAGGTAAAAAGTCGAATGTTTTAAACAACAGTACACTTTTAAACCCGAAAACTTGAAATTGACAACAACAAAAAATAAATTTTTATCCAAACAGAAGCATTGACAACCAAAAAGTTGAACTTTAAGGCAAAAAGAAATGTATTTTTAAACGAAATAGTTGAAATTTTAACCACAATAGTTGAATTTTCAACCTACAAAGATGAGTTTTCAACCAAATGGTCAAATTTTTAATAAAAAAAAAATTAAACTTCATCCAAAAACCGTTTCATTTTCAACAAAACAGATAAATTTTCAAGCCAAAAAGATTCAACCAAACAGTTAAATTTTCAACAAAATAATAAAGTTTCAAAAAAATAGTTGAATTTTTAACCAAGTAATTGTGTTTTCAATCAATAAAGATGACTTCTCAACAAAACACGTAATAGTTGCTACTTCTAACAAAAATAAAGAAATTTCCACAAAATACATGAATTTATCAAAATAATTCAATTATCAACCAAAGAAATGAGTATTAAACCAAAATGATGAATTTTCCAGCAAAAAATATGAATTTAAAAAAAAATTTCATTTTGAACCAAACAATTGCATTTTTTATAAAAAGGGAGGAAATTTCCAACCAATAATATGAGTTTTCTACAAAAAAAAGGAATTTCGACCTAAAAAAACGAATTATGTCTGAAATGATGAATCTTCAACAAAAAATAATTTTTTAACAAAGTGGTTCCATCTTCAACCAAGTAGTTCAATTTTCAACCAAAAAACAGTTGCAATTTTTAGCAAAAAAGAAAGATGAAATTCCTACTAAAACAGATGAAATTTTAATCCAAAAAGACTAATTCTCAAAAAAATTATTAAATTTTCAACACCGTAATATGAATTTTCAACAAATCAGTTAAATTTTCAAGCAAAAATGATAACGTTTTAACCAAACAATAAAATTTGTAACTAAAAATATAATCGTCAGGAGGAAAAAACTGCGAAAAAATTGAAATAGAATTGGAAGGCAAGTAAACTATTGACAAGAAATATTATATAAGGGTGGCCGCGAAACTTCATTATCCTTTTTTTTTTATTGTCCTTTTTAGTTTGGTGAATCAGTAAAATACGACTGAATCTCAATGACATTTCACTGATACAAATTCAATTGAAAAATTTTGTATGCCATTTTTCTCTTCGCCTAAAAATCTGTAATACCTAAATTCATAAATTATTTATAGGGAATCCGTCCCTTAATAACATATTCTGAATTCACCGCCAGTGAATACGACATGAAATGAAATTGAGATGGAGTATGTAGATATAAGTGTAAGCTTATATATATATAAAATTATCTGTGATAAAAAATTGGCAATATTTTATGGCATAGCATATAGTTTCGAATATGTATAGAATAATTATGTAGATGTAAAACGGACAATGGTTCTTATAGTTTACGTACATTTAATGATTTCAGAGAATTTCCCACATAGTTCAAATATTGTATATTTACTGAGAAAAGGGGAAGTTTTTCGAGAATGGGGGAAAATGAGAATTTGAATAAATGGGCATACGCAGGGGAATAGGGGAAAGACTGTGATCCCTGTATAATTTAGGTAAATGGGATTTATTTATCCAAACAAATTATAAGCTCGGCAAGCTTTCCCATTGTTAATTAAAATAATATTCATAATCATGATGACATGAGAGAATTAATAACCTGAAACAAGAGACGAAAATAATTCAATTAATTATTTTGAAAAAAAAGAAATAATACTGAAAACTTGTCATAAATATTATATTTTATTAGTCAGAAAATTTCAGTTAAATTATTTTAATTCAATCAGTTTAAACTAGAACCCGTCTCTCAAAGTAACAATATAAAATAATAATTCCCATACAATCCCATTCAATATTTTAAAATCTCTTGTAATCACCACTTACAAAAAAATATTATAGGAAATTCAGTATAGGTTTCCAATAATCTTCCTATAATGAATTTCTTATGATTTTTTTGCGAGTCTAAAAAAAACATTATCGAAAAAATAAGAAAATCAGTATTGAAATAAATAATGTTGAAATATTGAAAGAATTGATACAAAGAATAGAGAAAGTACAAACTAATGTTTTTTTTTTAATATTCAAAGTAGGATTTCAACAAATTCTCAAAAAGGTATTTCAGGGAATTCCAGATAATTTCCACATATTTTGAATGACTTCGTCAGATTTCATAAACATTTCACGGGATCTTAAAAATTTCCAAACATATTAAATAATTTTAAAAGATTTCATCGGCTTCCAAGAGATTTAAAAAATATTCCCACAGATTTCAAGGAATTTCGAAACATTTCAATGGATTTTAAAGGATGTTAAAGATTTCCGAAAATTTCCGAATTTTGTGGGATTTCGAAAGACCTGAATATATTTCTCGTAAACTTTTGGAAAATAAATTTTAAGGGCTTCATAGCGATTTCAAAGATTTCAAGGAATTTCACAAGATTTAAAGGATTTTAATACATTTCTGAGGATTTCAAGGGATTTAAAAGATTTCTAGGGATTTAAACTGTTTTTTACATAACTTTAATGAATAAGTTTTTATATAATTTATATTCAAGACATTTAGAATAATTTCTGCTTTACGGAATAAATTGAATTTTATTTCAAGGGATTTCTACGGATTTTAACAATTTCAAGGGATATGAAGGGATTACAAATTTTTTAATGAATTTAAAAAGTTTTAGGCGATTTAAAAAAATGCTTAATTTTCAAAGAATTCAAGGAATTTCAAAGAATTTTACAGGATTTAAATTATTTTATAGGAGCTCCAACTATTTTAAAAATTTTAGGGGTTTTACCAATTTCAAGGGATTTCAACAGATTTTAACAGATTTCAAAGATTTCAATGAATTTCAAAATATTTCCAAGGGTATCATGGGATTTCAAATGATTTTCATGGATATTGGTTGATGTTCGGGTTTTTATTAGAGACGGAAATATTCACAGGTTCAAAATCAAATAATTTTTGTTTTAATTTAACCCTTTTGTTAAAAAGTCATACTTCTTGCTTGAAAATTCAACTGTTCCGTTCAAAATTCGTCTTTTCAGTTTAAAAATCAACAATTTGATTGACATTTTTTTTCTTACTTGACTAACAAATGTTTTTTTCATTGAAGATTCGACTGTTCTGTTGAAAATTCACATTTTCGGCTCGAAAATTCAACAATTTGGTAGAAAATTTAACTACATACTAGTTCAACATTCTTCTTTTTGGTAAAAAAAAAACATTTTTTTTTTCAAGTATTTTGTTAAAATTCATCTTTGTTGGTCCAATGCTATTGGTTTTTATTTCAAATTACAATCTTTTTTGTTAAAATATCAACTATTATATTTTTCATTGAAAATTCATCTTTTTAGGTTGAAAATTCAACTCCTTGGTTGACAGTTGAACCACTTTCTGAAAAGTTCATTTTTTTGGTTGAAGATTAATAATTCTTGTAAATGACCTTTTTTTGAAAATTCAACAATTTGGTAGAAAATTAAACTATTCTGTACATCATTAAACGGTTTAGTAGAAAATTCGTTTTTTCTTTAATTGTAAATTAATTCTCCTCAATGAAAATTTAAGTGTCCATCTTTGATTAAAACTTCATGTTTTTTGGTTTAAACATTCAACCATTTAAATAAAAAAAATTAGAAACAAAAAAATATAAACTAAAAATTAATGAAATAAAATTTGGTCTAACATCACATCCATTGTTTGAGCAATTTAGTTGAAAGTTTATGTAATTTGTTGAAAATTCAACTATTTAGTTCAAATTTTGTGTTGGTATTTGGTTGAGAATTCATCTTTCTTGGCAGAAAATTAATCTTCTTGGTTGTAAACTATATAATGGGCTAAAATGTTTGTTCAATTATATTAGAAATAATATATTTACTAAAACAAAATTAGAATGAATATTTTAAATTGTAGTTGGAACAATATTTATGGATAAAATAGAATTGGGAACAAATATTTCGTTCATTTGAACGTTCAGAACTTCAGGTACATTCTTTTTGGTTAAAAACCTCACTTTTTCGTTGAAAATTCAACTGTTTTGTTGGAAGCTTATATTTTTGGCTTGAAAATTACACGTTTTGGATGACATTTTTTTCTTTATTAACTGAAAAATCTTTCTGGGTTGAAAATTCGTCTTTTTGATTTGAAAATTTATCTCTTTTGGTCGAAAGTTCGTCTTTTCTGGTCAAAAATGCAACTGTTTGGATACAAATTAATCTGTTTTGGCTGAGGATTCAACTATTTTGTTGGATATTCGTCCTTTTTGGTTCAATTAAATTGTTTTTGATTCGAAACGAAAATTTTTGTTTGGTTCAAATATCAACTAATACTTTTTTTGAGAATTCCTATTTTTTCGGATAAAAATTAAGCTACTTGGTTGAACTACTTTGTTAATTCATGAGAAATTTTAGTGTACTTTTATATGAGATTATGAGCAGTCTAAAATAAATCGTTTCTTTGCAATATGCAATATTTTTCAGTCGTATATATGCAATCTTTTGCAATTCCTTGCAATCTTGAACCCAATTTTAGACCAAAAATGCAAGTAATTAATCCCTCGGGAATAACTAGAAATAACGGACTATGTGGTAACAATTTCTCAGGTTACGAAACTCGACGACAGAATTTCCTGATTTCCATTAACCCACGAAAGCTCTACTGTTTCCAATGTTTCCATCGTATTGGATTTTGCTCGGATCGGTTGCTTCGGATTTCGTAAAGGGGAACTTCGAGAAAGGCGTTGAGCTGGCTGTCAATAATTAATCGATTAATTGGGAGCCTTAGTGAAGCATCGAGGCGACGAGTTTTTATTTTGTTTCTCTCGGTTTGCGACGTCGACGTCGCGCCGCGACGCCCAGCGTCGCTGCAAGTACCGAGGGGCAGATGTTATTTTTCGCGCGCGAAAACCGGGAAGTAGCCGAGCAAAGGCAATCGATCGTACAGCTTATCGATGCGATGCGATGGAATGGCGCAAAAAGAATCGCTGTCAAATAATAGAGCTCACAGTTACAGACAGACAGATAGACAGAGGGGTTGAAAACTTGTATCGAACTAAAGCTCGCGCCAAGTTTCACGAGGCATTTCCGGATGCTAGCAGGGCGAAGCATTGAAATTCTTCGGTATGAGCTAGGGGATATAAGTATAAGAGCTGACTGAGAGAAAAGAGGAAAAAAGGGAGAAATGCCACCAATGGAAAGGCGGAAAATAAGAATGGATGTTATGTGCTTCGAGACCAAAGCCCTCGAGGACAATAAAGAGACTGATTTATGCTGGTTTTACAACAAACTAGGTACAAGTGTTAGACTTATGCCAAATGTTATACGAAGAAAGTTGTTAATTCACTTGGTTTAAGGCATTATGGGCACTAGGGTGTCTCACAAAGTCATTTTCTTTTCAAACGCTGAAACTTTCTTTCCTTCTTTCTTCATTTTTTTAGAGATATAAAAAAAATTTTCAGAGGTTTTGAAAAATATTTCCACTACGAAAAATACTAAAATGTGTTATAGATCCTCTAATCCTGTTTATATGCATTTATGGCCAACGGCCATACCACGCTGAAAACCCCAGTTCTCGTCAGATCACTGAAGTTAAGCAGCGTTGGACGCGGTTAGTACTTGGATGGGTGACCATTCAAGAATACTGACATGAGTGCTGTTGGCACATCGTGGGTGTGGTGAGCCCACACTTGTAGTTATTTATAACTACAAGAAAAACCTAGAAACACTACCCGAATCGGGTAGTGTCACGCCTACCCTGAAAGGGAAATGGTTTAATGGTATATATATATATATATATATATATATATATCTGGCATTTATACGCGGAGAAAAATGAATGGTCAAAGTCAGGGAGTCAAAAACTAGAGTCAGTCCGTTATTCTAGATGGCCGAAAGGGCCTTCCATAATTTTTTCGAGATAGTCAGAGATCTTGTTTTCACTTATTTAGACCATCCACGGAGGAGCAGATGACCCGAGACCATTGTCGGAGTGAGCGAATATCGTTCAGCCATTTAAACATATTTTTAATAAGTTTAAATTTCTTTGCGATATTTCGAACATGCGTGGATGTGTGATATTGGTTTTTGAATTGACTCCATGGTTTAAAATCTTACAATTCAGTGGGATAATCATGTCGACTCTTTAAGATGACCAAGTCGACTATCCGAGGAGATCAAGGCGACTATCTGAGATGATCAAATCGACTCTCTATGATGATCAGTTCAGCCCTCTGTGATGGTCGAGTTGTCCGAGATGAAGGAGTAGACTCTATGAGATGATTTATTGGAACCTTTTGATTTAACCTTCTAGAGAAAGTTGCTTTAGCCATCTTGAAGACTGTCCTATAGTTGACCCTCAAATATAGTCAATCTGCACATCTAGATGGCCGGATTGACCTTCCATTTTTCTCCGTGTAGGGTTTTATAGCACCGAGCAGACACCCTTATAGATTCGGTCGGGTGTGGGATTTTCGAAAATTTCCAGTTTCAAATCAGAATCCAAATTCTTTTTTCAAATTTCCCATTCGAAGTCAAAATTGTAATTCTTTTGGAAAATTCACTGTTCCAAGTCAGAATTATAATTCTTTTGGGAAATTCCTTGTTCCAGATATAAATTATAAATTTTTTTTTTAATTCCCTCATGCAATTCAGAATTATATATAATTGTTGCGGAAAATTTCCAGTTCCAACTCAAAATTATAATTCTTTTCAAAAATTTCCTGTTTTAATCGAGGAAAAAAATTCCCGGTCTATTTCCGGGTTTTCCCCGGTTGGAAAAAAATAAAAACTTCAAACTCTCATAGGCCTTCAATCAAAATTACGAGATGAACAAACATAAAATAATTTATAATCATTACTTACGACCATAATAAACGACACAAATGTATGTATTTCAAGCTGAGATCTCAATATCTAGGTACTCACCTGAAACAGACAAAAAAATTAAGGTTACTCATAATGTCATAATTAATTAGAGACATGTACAAGTAACTTAGATAAATTGGTCAAAAATGTTATGCAGTCTATCCAATTTAATGCAGGCCCACTCTAAAATAGATTTTCTAATATTGGGAAATTTTTACTATTCCTAAATGGTCAGGTAAGTTTAATCGAGGAAAAAAATTATTGGTTTCCCAGTTCTAAAAAATTGTTCGCGATCATGAAAATGCCAAAATTCGAACTCTTAAGGCTGACAATTTTTTCATTTAAAGTAATCAAAACTGAACTGCAAATTAAATCACTTCAAGTGAAACTCTTTTGAATTTTAAACTTTTAGAATTGAAGTTTACAAAATTTTTAATTCAGAAATTTTTTATTCAAACGTTCATTAACTTGCACCTATAAAATGAAAGCTGTAACACTTTACAATTGAACATTTTTAAATTAAATGCCGTTGAACTGCAAAATTATAAAATTTAAACTTTTATCAATTGAACAGTTCAGAAATGTCTAGTTAAAGATATAAATCCACGCATAATTTGCAATGCTCTACGTTGAAGAATGAATGAATCAATGAATTTGTAAATGTTCCAAATTATATCATTTTAAGCAATTTCAAGTTAGAAACATTAAAAATTGAAGGATTTTAAATCTTGTTTAAAACGGAACACTTTAAATTAGAAGTTAAACTACTCCAAAGTCTGAAATTTAAATTTATAATCTGAAGAATGAATCAATGAATTTGTAAAAGTTCCAAATTATATCATTTTAAGCAATTTTAACTTAGAAACATTAACATTTTAACGATTCAAGGCTTTCTAGTTCAAACAATTCAGTTTCAAATTGTTTACTTTTGAATATTTGATACATAATTCCTCAATTTAATTGAAGAGTCAAATATTGCTAAATTGGTCCTTTGCCTTAATTAAAAAATTTCTAATTGAATGGGTTGAAAATGCAATATCGTAAACTGAAACAATATTTCAATAGGATTTGAAATTACAGAAAAGCATTTAATCAGGAATCTATTAATTTGAAATTATTTTAAAATTGAAAATATTTTATATAATCGCCTTACAAAATCAATTGTTGTTTAGTTTTTAATACTCGAACTACAGTGGAACTGAAAAAAAAATTCATTAATTTATATTTACAATTGATCAACTTAAAACATTTTTCATTAACAATTTTCAATTGCAAACGCTTTTAATTTTTAATCTCCCGGCCATTTCCCGGTTTCCCGATCCAGCTGCCAGCCTGTAAATCTTTCTCTCTTTGATTTAAAAAATGTATATATTAGTAATTTCAGATAAAGACAAATTTAGAAGTCAGAGAGTACACTGGATTTCAAGATTTCAAAAGATTAAAAAATTGCAAGCTTGTAATATTGTCATTATCGACAATAAAGTCTTTTTAATTTTTCGTTTCGTGATTGAACAAACTGAAAATAATAAAATATCAAACAGCGAGGTAAAGATTCTTAATATTCATTGTCGCTGAGTTTTAGTCGTCCCAAAAAATTGTTGGAGCTGGAAAAGGAGATGGACTAATCGTCCCAAAATTTCGAGACAACTAGTCAAACTTATGAAAAATATTTGACAATGAAAATTCTCGGTTTGTTCTCGGTTTGGCCCACGACTCGTCCTCACATCTGCTTCAGGACGAGATCGTACGCAGGGTCTGGCCCTTGTGTACTCCCAGTGGTGACAAATCAATCAGCAATCAAGCAATCAATCAATCAGTCAGCAATCAATCATCAATCAACCAGAAATTCCCCACCACCAGCGCATCTAGTCTTTTCCTTACTCGGGAAAACTTATATCCAAGAAGTAATTGATACTCGACAAACTGTTTTCTGAATGATTTCCCGACTGTCCAGTCCGACTAACATTCTGTCTCTTCGAAGCAGCTCCTAAAAGACGAGCTGATTGGCATATTAAAAAAAGTCTGGCTTCTGAATATAGTAAACAGCAGTTCATTTAGAGTTGATTTAGTACTTTATAGTGGATAAATTATTGTTCGTTTGATATTAAATAATATTGAAAGATGCACGGGTGGAAAAAATGGCATTTCTCACACGCGTTTAAATGGCTTTAAACAGACAAAGTATATAATGAGGAAAAGACTAGATGATGGGTAACAGTCCGCTGGTGAAGGGCTGCCTGCTGCTACCGCAGGGGGTGCAAAAGGATCAGAATAGTGCGATCTCGTCCTGAAACATGTGTGAGGACGAGTCGTGGATCGTCCAGATATACACCGTAATGCCCTTAAGAAAAGAAAACGGATTTAATATAAGGTGTAAAAAAATTAAGCTATCTAACAAACATAAGACTTCACTTCTGTATTCATTTACTGGTTATAAATTCAATATACTTATTTTCTACAACATAACTGAGGGAAAGTAATTTTTGCCAAAGTTCTGTGGAGGCCATCTGTCAACCTGTATATTGTATACTGGTGCCCCAATACCACATTCATCCTTATTTATTCCAGTAACTTGATATATCCTCCCCGCGAATTAGGTTTAATAAAGTTAGATCGAACTTTGCGAGTTTCGCTCGACTGTCTGCAGCAAATCGGTCCACGTCGAGTACGTAATTCTCAACAAAGTTCCTGAAGTTTCGTGAAATGAGTCGTTCACGAAGCATTACGTATAACTAACATTAGAGAGCCTCTAGAGAAATTTAATTCGTTGAATTGTTTTTGGAGACGATTCCCTCGAGAGGGAAAAACAAGGGCTAGAAATGGAGAAGCGTCGCGAAGCTATTTTTGATTACTTATTCATTCGATTGCACTTTTTGTTACGATACTTCTACATAATTGTCTCATTCTAATTTTTCAGATAAAATAAAGAAAGACAAACATAAGATGTAGACTCTTAAGACATTTTAAGAGATTGTTTATATGATAGAGAAACATGTTTCTTTAAAAGAAATAAAGGTTTCTTTTATTTCAAGAAACTTTCTTCTGGATGAAGTATAATTCAAAGGTAATTCTTTTAAATAATTTTTTATCAACTTAGGAAATTTTAAAGAATAGTTTTTTGATAAAAAATGGGATTATTAAACAGTCTTTTGAGTGGAAAATATTAAATCCATGGGTAGAAGAGGATTTGAGGACTTTAGAGGATTTAATGGCCAGATAACCAGTGGAAGAAAATTATAGGATATGCTACGATGAAAGGAAAAATATAAAACTGAGAATATTAGAGAACCTTTTTCCTATCATTTATTTCTATAATTTCAGAGAATTATGAACAGTTCCAACGAGAATGTGAAAATAATTGGTAATACACTGAGAAAAATGTTTGTTTGAATCAAACCAATTTTGTTCGAATCAAACAAATGTTTGATTCAAAAGAAATTTTTTGTTTATCCTTATTTACTCGGTTCAAACAAATTTTTGGTTAGTTTAAATAAATCTCTTCTTTAAATTAAGCGAAGCTCTTATTTACATTGAATATATATTTTTAAAATTAATTATAGATTTTGTTCAAGTGAAGTAAATCTTTTTCTTTTTACACTTAACCTCAAAATTGAGCATTCTTTATAAAAATAATGTATAAGCTCGATAATATGTTTGTTGTTAATCATAATTATCGTTAAATATGTAAAAGCAGGAACACTTATTCATCCCGAATGTTTAATTCTGTTTAATTACTAATTGTGTTTCTCATTTCTAAATTAAAACACCATAAAATAGAATAATTAGAAATGAACCAGAGATAGATATTTAAATTGAATATATGTGTTCCTGCTTTTAAGCAGTTTTAACTAGACAGCGATAATTACAATTGATAAAAAACATGATCGATTTCATAAATCATCTTTATAAAGAAGAAGGTTAGAAATTAAAAAGACTTACCCACCTGCGAAATCTTCAATTATATCCAAGGTATAAGGCCCTAAAATTCAAGTAGTTCCAACACTAGAAATATTGCTTCCATTTTTCAATTAATTTCAAGTTTTCCAGTAAATCAGAACCATTAGAATCACACAACACCGAAAAAATAACAATGCCATCAAATCAATCAAAGGATAAACCGGATAAATCAATTTAGATTTTAGGTCAACATCCGCAGGGAAACCTGCCGGCAGCGCCTTAGCACGCCTAGCGGTGTTTTGTAGCACTGCTTTGCATTATATTTTTTCTTTGATCAAATAAATATTTGTATGAATTCAAACAAAAAATTAAACAAATGCACTTTTTAATAAAAGCCAATTTTTTGTTTAAACCAAACAAATTGTACTAAATAAATTATTTGTTTCAATCGATAAGGCAAATATTTTCCATTTCTTAAAATTAAATAAACCTTTTTTTAATTGAAGCAAGATATTTGTTTCTTTCAATGCTATGAATTTAAACAAATTTTGTTGTTCAATTCAAACAAACATTTTTCTGAGTGTATATACTCCGTTCAGCGAGAGAACGAAATGGGCCGCGTGAGTTTTAAAAAGCAAGGCGTCGACAATTTTTTGTCCTTCGGTGTAAAGCCAATCGCTGTCGAAGGAAGACACCAATTTTTTCAAATACACTGACCCAAGTGCTTTCTGAAATTTGTTATAACCTGAGTTAGGGCCACCACTAAACCCTTGCCAGGGATGGTCCTACGCCTACACTTTCCTTTCTTTCAGAAGCTGCTGAATACTATAGATGTCTAATTGTCATAGCAGGCTTCATCTGTAAGTACGATGGGGCTGAACCAAATTCAACTGAAAGTTTATCAATGTTGAAACTTACTAAACTTTTTTTGTATGGTTTATTCAACGTAAACTTGTATGTAAATTCTACATCTGATATATATATATACCATTAAGCCATTTCCCTTTCGGCGAGCCTCAAGGTGTAAGCGTGACACTACCCGATTCGGGTAGTGTTTCTAGGTGGATAGTTTCTTGTAGTAAAATAACTACAAGTGTGGGCCCACCACACCCACCACCGCCAACAGCAACGCAGTAGTATCAGACGGTCACCCATCCAAGTACTAACCACGCCCAACACTGCTTAACTTCAGTGATCTAACGGGAACTGGTGTTTCCAGCGTGGTATGGCCGTTGCCATGATAATTTTTGAAAAACAAAATTGCCTTTTTCAAGAAGGGCTCAGGCGATGATTTCGTATGAAAACATTCATGGGGTGCCATGGAACCATAATCAACCAGAAAATCCCATATACAAGCACGTTTCAATTAAACTTGGTTCAGCCCCACCGTGTAGGGGCAATTCAAAAATTACTTTTAAAAAGGAAAGATAAACAAAGAAAGAAATTGAAAACAGAAAACTGATTCTAATCCACAAAGTTCAGCAGCATCTCCAAATACGATTACCATTTGGGGTGTCTCATCAGCCATCTGCTGAAGTCACAACCCTCATTTTTATCGTCATATCAACCCTAATCTCTCCAATCCAGTGTTCCTACAACCAATAAAACCCCTCAACGTTCTACCCTGGCCCCTCAGCAACATTAACTTTATCGCTTGCGGCCTAATAGTAGTTCTCAAAGCTCCGTCAGAAGTGGAACTAGAAGTCTTAAGGCGGGCACAGAGAAAGGGGCGTTGGAGACTACATCTGGCTTGTTTGTGGCTCGTAATGTCGGTCGGTGTGGTACCTCACGGGTACGATCCCTTTCCGCCTAAGTGGGTACGTCGGGACACGAGACATCCTCCGTCCCGTTCAAACAGTCCTGAATTCAACCGCAAACAGTTCCTGCATTTGTACTCTCTCCATCCCTCGGGCTTTCCAGCGCCCCCAAACCCCGATTTCGGGAAGCCCCTTAGTTTGTCCCCGACAAACCTAGTTGACGTTTCAAACAACCGGGCTTAGGTTTGGCAGGTTAGGCCAACTTAGGTTAGGTTCGGTTTGGTTTAGGCGTGTACACGCCTCTCTCGCCTTCTATTTGGCATGGGAACTGGTGAACAGGTTTCATAAGCGGAGGGCACAGTCCACTTAAACACACGGCTGCGGAAATGCGATTATAGAGCCAGTTAGCCTCGACTTTTGCAAGACCCGAGCAGAAAATTTCACCTATTCTTCACACCAGGGTGTTTTGTATTTTTGTCAAAATTTCTAATTTTGAGCCCCATTGTTTTTTGTGTTGGTCACGCACCCCCTAAACGTGTTCCATTTGATGAAAAAAATGCGTATTTTTGTTTTATTAACAAAAAAAATTTGAACCGCTGTCCTGGGGTTTAAAACGCACAAAAAGGAATAAAATTTTTATTTTATTACTCACATGTACATCCTTTTTGGACATTTGCATATAGAGAATCCAACCTTACTAAGTGTACAAAGGTATTTAAATTAAGTGTGAGATATCTATTTTTTTCTCCTTTTTCGTGACACTGTCGAATCAATCATGTTAGATTTTCTCTTTTCTATTTTTTTTGGGGCAAATCGTCGCCAATTTGCTCTTTTCTCTGAATCGTAGTTTCTTATAAATTTTAAAATATTAATCGCAGCTTCAAAGAGAAGGCAAATAAATGGACAAAATTCTCAAATATAGGGATCATAGGGTGGTTCATCCGGCTCGAAGGACCATATCTACGCGCTCAAGTCTTGTTTTTTATATTGTTTCTCTTGGTACTTGAAATTGTAATGATCTTATAGTAAAAATCTGATTAAGTTAAAAATCAATGATAACTCATAAATTAAAATCGGCACTGAAATTAACAATTATTCAGAACAACACAAAAGCCGCATGCAATTAAAAGTTGTGTCGATAGACTATAGCTAGTCATGAGAGTACATTTGGTCAAATTAAATATTACGCAGTAACATAGGGGGTTTTGAGAAAAATAGGGGAAAAAGGAGAAATAGGGGGCTGTGATCCCTGGCCCCCACAGCTCAATTTTGTGAGATTGGATGAGATGAAACTAAAAAATGGCGAAAAAAAAATTTCTTTGTTAATAAGGAACCTACTTCACACCATAGACAACTAACCTCTTCCGGACGAGCGAACTTTGCCGCGGCTGCCTAAACCCATCCTTACTCTCCTTCCAACCCAATTCTTCTTTAACCACTTTCAGTTCTACACTCCATTTTGAACAGCTTCTATGTATAACCCAACTTCTCTCCCTTAACCCGTACGTAGTTTTCGATAAGACTGTCTCTCTTTTGGAAAGTTTGCTGGAAAATTTACATGTGCCTTTAACAACCTAAGTTTTGCGAATGCAACCAACTTGCGCCTCCTTTCTGAAGCGCGACCTATTTTATAACCCAACTCTGGGCAACGAGCAGACTCTTGTCGATACCGATTACCGGGGCTATAATGACCTTACGACACAGTTTGACGGATTAGGACGTAATGGAAGTGACGGAAAGCTGGGTTGTATTATCTCTGTTGAGAGGAGGAGAATAGAGTGGTTCACTTTTAGGTAAAAAATGGGATTACTTTCCAAAAAAAAGGGGATTAAAAAGGGATTTCATATATTAATCGAAACATTTTTTATCGTATGGCAGGCCTTGGACTCACTTCAGAGATCGAAAATAATGTCAATAAATCATCCAAATTTCTATTTCTTTATCGCAGGCTTCACAGTATTTTCCCTATTCCCCCAATAAGAAAATCTAACTATTTTTGAAAGTACATTCTCTTCAGTTGAAAATTCTACTATTAAATTTTTGGTTATAATTTTATTTTTTTTTTTAAATTGGATTGTTTTGTTGAAAATGCAACAACTTTGTTAAACAGTTATACTTCTTGGTTGAGAATTAGACTGTTTTCTTGAAAATTCGTCTTTTTGGATTGAAAAATTAACAATTCGATTGCAATTCGTTTCCTTTTTTTCCTATCATATTTTTTTCGGTTGAAAATTTAACTAGTTTGTTGAACATTCACCTATTTGGTTTAAAAAGTCATCTCTTTCTGTATGGTTCAAAATTAAACTGTTTCGGTTGAGAATTAACTTTTGTGATGTACCTGAAGTTCTGAACGTTCAAATGAACGAAATATTTTTTCCCAATTCTATTTTAACCATAAATATTGTTCCAACTACAATTTAAAATATGCATTCTAATTTTTTTTTAGTAAATATATTATTTCCAATATAATTGAACAAACATTTTAGCCCATTATATAGTTTACACAGTCATCAGTAAAAAAATTCGTTCATTTGAACGTTCAGAACTTGAAGCCCGTACTCTTGTGTTGAAAATTGAACTGCTTTGTAGAAAATTTGTATTTTCCGACAGAAAATTCAAGAAATTGGTATAAAATTCAACTATTTAATTAAAAATGTATGTCTTTTGTTGAATTTTTTTGTGTAGAAAATAATTTTTGTTTTTGTTTAAAATAAAACTGATGGCTGAAAATTAATCTGTTTTAGTTGACAATTAATGTATTTTATGAAAATTCGTCTTTGTTGGTTACATCCAAGAGTTTTTTATTTGTTGTTAAAAGCTTTATTTGTTGAGATATCAACTATTACATTTTTTGTTTACAATCCATCTTTTTAGGTTGAAAATTCAACTCTTTTTAAAAGTTCATTTTTTCATTTAATTTGATTGAAAATTTAAGTATTTAATTGAAACTTCAACAATTTTGTTAGAAAGTCATCCTTTTTGGCATAATATTCAACTATTTTCGTAGAAAATTTAACTATTTAGTTGAAAATTAAATTTGTTGTTGAAAATTAATAATTTCGAGTTCAAAATTCAACTGCTCGTCTTTTTGACTTGAAAATTCAACAATTTGGTTGAAATTTTTTTCTTTCTTGACTGGAAAATATTTTTTTGACTGAACATTAAAATATTTTGTTGAAAAAACGTCTTTTTGTTATGAAAATTTATCTCTTTTGGTTGAAATTTAATCTTTTTTGGCTAAAAATGCAAATTTTTGTTTGAAAATGAATCTGTTTTGGTTTAAACTTCAACTGTTGTGTAAAAAATTCATCTTTTTATTTAGAAAATTCAATACTTTGTTTGAAAAATGAACTCATTGTTTGAAAAGCCGTATTTTTGGCTTGAAAATTCAATATTTTGGTTGAAAAATTAACTACTTGGTTAAAAGTTGAACTTCTTTGTTGAAAATTCCTCTTTTGTTGTTGAAAATGCAACTTTTTATGTAAAAAACCTTCTATTTTGTTAAAAATGCAATATTTTCACTTGAAATATTAGGAATTTGAAGCGGTCTAATTTGAATTTAATATTAATACCTACAATAATTTTATTCAAAAGAATTTATTCCCCTATTTTCGTGAAAAGTCTTCTTTAAAGGCGTCTTGTATCTAATATCTTGAATTTCTGTTTATGATTCTTAAGCCATGATTCGAAACCTTTCAAAAAAGGGAGAAAAGGGGAAAATTGGGTCAAAATTCTCGATTTTATGTGTTTTAGGGGATTTTTGAAATGTAAGGGGAAAACAAGGGATTAGGAAAAGAAGGGGACGGTCTGTGATCTCTGGTGGGGGTTTTTTTTAGTGTATGGTGTGGTAAAGTAGAGCATGATTAATAAAGTTGGATGAAGAATTCAGATTCGGAGGATTAGAAGCAGCGGGAAGAGGTGGATTGTTAATGAGAGGTGGATTTGCCTTTCTGAATTTGAAAAGACGAAAGAGGATTTACAAGGAGAATTGAAGAGCGTCCACATATTACGATTCAACCCAAAAAGTTGCATTTTCGAGAATAAAGTTAACATCCAGTCAAGAGAGATGACATTTCCACCATAAAAGATCTTTTAACCCAAAAGGATACATTTTCAACAACAGTTAAATTTTCGACAAAAAAAGACGACTAACAAAATAGTCGAATTTTCTACAAAGTAATTATTCTTTCAACAAAATTGTTGACTTTTTTACCGACCAGTTAAATTCAACGAAAAAAGACGAATTTTTAACAAAACAGTTAAGTTTTCAAGCTAAAAAAGATAAATTTTCAACCAAAAATGGAATTATTAAATTTTCAGTTGGAAAAACTAATTTTCAACAAAAAAGAATTTTCAACCAGTTGAAATTATTAAAAAAATAAGAATTTTTAACAAAACAGTCAAATACTCAACCAAAATGATGAATTTAAAAAAAAGTTAATGTTCTACCCCAATAGACAAATTTTCAACAAAATACATGAGAAAAACATTTAAATTTACAACTTATGAAGGATACATTTTCAACTAAAAATGGAATCGTTAAATTTTTAGTTTGAGAAGCTAATTTTCAACAGAAAAAAAATAATTTAACCAGTTGAATTCATCGAAGAAAAAATAATTTTTAACAAAATAGCTTTATCCTCAACCAAAATGATGAATTTTTAAGAAAAAAGATTAATTTTTTACCCAAATGGACGAATTTTCTACCAAATAGTTGAATTTTCAACTTATGATGGATAAATTTTGAACCAAAAATAGAATAGTTCAATTTTCAGATGAAAAAAATTATTATTATAAGATTATATATTATTATTATTATATATTAATATATATTATTATTATAAGATTCAAGTTATTATACCAGTTGTTCTATTCCACCCATAAATATTGTTCCAACTGCAATTTAAAATATGCTTTATAGTTCTGTTTCAATAATAAATTATTTCCAATATAAATGAACAAATATTTTAGCACTTTTCTGGTTTACAAAGTCATCAGTAAAAAATTTCGTTTATTTGAACGTTCAGAACTTCAAGCACATCATTTTCAGGTCAGAAAATTAATTCTCAACGAAAAAAAAGCGAATTTTCTGCAAAATAGATCATTTTTCAGCCAAAGATACAAATTTTTAACTAAAATTATGAATCTTCAATAAACGAAAAATTTATTTTCAAGAAAAAAGTTTAACATTCAATCAAATACTTCAATTTTCAACAAAATAGTTTATTTTTTAACAACGAAGATTAATTTTCTACCAAAAAATTCGTATCATCAATAAAACACATAAATTTTCAACAAAGTAATTGAATTTTCAACTAAGGAATATAAATTTTTATTCAAATGATTGCATTTTTAACTAAAAAAGGTACATTTTAAACCAAAAATGAAATAATGTATTTTTTAGTTAAAACGAAAAATAATTTTCAACTAAAAAGCAAACGAATTTTCAACAAAATAGTTCAATTGTCAAGTAATGAGATGAATTTTCAAACAAAAAATTAATTTTCAACAAATTAGTTCAACTTTCAACCAAGTAGTTAAATTTTTGACTAAAACAGATGACTTTTTATGTGCTTTAAGTTCTGAACGTTCAAATGAACGAAACTTATTATTGAAACAGAATTATAAAGCATATTTTAAATTTCAGTTGAAATAATATTTATGGGTAGAATTTAAATGAGGAAAAATATTTCGTTCATTTGAACGTTCGAAACTTCAGGTACATTGACTTTTTAACAAAATAATTGCATTTTAATCAGAACAATTAGATTTTCAATCAAACAGTCGAATTTTTAACCAAACGAGATAAAGTCCAAACGGAACATATAATGGTGAACTTTTAAACCAAAAATATTACCTTTTAACAATGAATAGTTGGATAAGAATTCTTGAAAAAAGGGGGAAAAATCGCAAAATTCCCCAAATTGATCAAAATTTATGATCAGGAAAAGTACTCCCCCCCCCCCACACACACACACAAATTAGTAACGTCGTTCCTAAGCAGCCCCTAATATGTTAAGTTAATCTGCCGTCTAAGTTAATATTGAAATTTTATTATTTAAAAATAGGAAGGGGGCCAGCTTCAGTTTCACATGCAATTTTGAGGGGTATTTAAAAAAATTCCAAAGAATTGGAAAAAATTCAAGTGACCTCTGTTGATAAACCTGATGGATAGATCTTTGAAACCTGACACGTATTTTGGTAACGAACTTCACCCTCCGAACTACGTAATATATGTTTTGCCCTCCTGTCATTACCAAGTCACCTGCTTCAGACACTTGACTTCGAGCCCAATAACTTTTTGCTATTATCCGCCTTCAGCGGAATCCATTCTCCATTCAACAAGGAGGGATGTTTGTTTTCGATTACCCTCAAGAAACTCAAGAAAGGACTTTAAAAAAGCGGAAATAAATCTAATAAAGCCCCTGGAAATTTCTAGAAAATTGTGTTTCCGGTGACGCTGATGGAAGCCGGAAAGACGGAAGACATGGTGCACGACCATTGACAACGTGCAGTGATGAGAAGAAACTAGTTTCTTTTAACTAGTAACTTTTTTTGGTAATGATAGTCGTCACGAAGTTACTTTTGTAAATAAGTAACGAATTGATAACTAGTAATTGAAACAGTCAGAAGTGTGTCACTGACAATCAGTGAGATTTCACTGGTTTAATGAGTGAGGTTCACTGGTTAGTCACTACCAGTAGTTATCTGGTCGTACACGTCGTCATGCGTCAACTGGTTAGGTATGATACTTATCATTCATCACTTTGTGCTAATCTTTACATTATCTCTAAAAAACAGTAAATTCACAACAAACAAACTGTGGGAAGGCTCGTCATTACGTCAACGTGTTGAGTCGCTCAAAGTCATACATTTGTAGCCAGGGGCTTCACCACTTTCAAGCGGAAGATATTATATCACCTGCTTATTGCAGCCAGGACTGAAATATTTCTAACACAAACAATTGTACACAATAAAGTTCGTTTTCATTCGAGAAATGTAAAGACCCGAACCGCGCCTACTAGACGACTGAATGTTCATGTCTTGGCCGCGTGGAGCGCTATATCACTGGTTGAATCTATCATTTGGCGTCACTGGTATATTTAGTAACGCTGTTTTAGTTGAGTCACTTACTGGTTCACCCAGTTAACCCTTAAATGGTAAAGGTGGGTCACTCGTGCCTCGCCAAAAGATTCTCCCTGCTAGCTTGTAGAGAAGGGCGGAGTTTATTGTATTATATTGTTTAAACAAATGATCAGATCGGCAGTATAGTGATTGATCCTTATACTAGGATAGTTGATGAGATTTCATGAATTTTGCGCAATTTTTTAGAGCACTTTAGAGCACTTTTTAAAGCACCGAGCACGAGTGACCCACCTTTACCATTGAAAGGTGCCGAAAATGACGTTACCATTTAAGGGTTAATGTCGGAAAATCACTGGTTCACCAGTGATAATTCAAAATACTGATTTAACCAGTGACAATTTCACTGGTTCAGTTTAAGAGAGTATAAAAATCGTTACTTCTTTTGGTTATTTTCGAAATACTTCACAAATCTTTTTTATGACAATCAAGAAATGTTATTGCTTTTGCAACTATTTTTTCATTTTCCCTATTCAAATTGTGGTGGCTAGTTTTCGAGACATTCTTTAGTAAGACAGAATTTCTATTGAACTGGAGAAGAGGCAGACTTAACGACGAAGCTTTCGAACATATATTACTGTTGAAAATCAAATAAGCGTTAATTATTTTCTTTAGTAACAAAAGTAAGGCAGTTGTAAATCTTCCAGAAGTGGGAGTCGATAAGAGTTAAATCTAAAGTAACACTTTTGGAAAGAAAAAAATTAATTTTCAGAGCCATAGAGATTTATAGTCCAATATAGGAAAATTTTCATTTTTCTCCCAAACTGGAATTCCAAATTTTCTAAAATCTATAGAAAAACTTTTAGAAAAAAAAACTAATTTTAGAGTAGAATATGCTTTCATTTTGTTTGAAAATTAATTTTTCAACATCATTTGATTATTATTGGCTGAGAATACACCCTTTTTGGTTCAAAATTTTATTATTTGGTTGAAAATTTAATTATTTTCTTCAAAATTCAACGCTTTTCATAGAAAATCATTTGAGTCGGTGAAAATTCAACTTTTTCGTTGAAAATTCATTTTTTTAAATTGAAATTTTAACAATATAGTTGATTTTTTCTCTCATAACTGAAGAATCTTTTTTGGTCAAAAATTCAACTGTTTTTTTGAAAATTTGTTTTTTGGTTAAATTCAACTGCTTTTCTAATTAAAAAAAAATTTTTTAGTTGAAATATCAAATATTACATTTTTCGTTGAGCAGTCATCTTATTTCGTTGCAAAGTAATTTTTTTCAATTGAAAATTTAATTATTCCACTTTTGGTTGAAAAATGATCTGTTTTAGTTGAAATTTCATATGTTTGGATGAAAATTGAACTACTTTGTTTAAAATTAGTTTTTTTAAAATGGAAAATCAATTTCTTTAACTAAAAATTTAGGTATTCCATTTTTGGCTTAAAACCTATTTTTTTAGTTGAAAATGTATGTATGTATTTTGTTGAAAACTCGTCTTTTTTGGTAGAAACCTAATCTTTATGTTTAAAAGTTTATCTTTTTGGTCAAAATTTCAAATATTTGTCTGAAAGCTCAACTCCTCCATTAAAAATTCATTTTTGTTGTTGTTGAAAATTTATCATTTTAGCAGAAAATTCATCTTTCTGGTTAAAAATTTAATAACTACTTGGCTGAAAATTCGTTTTTTGTTTGTTTAAACATCAATATTGTAAAGGAAAATTTATATTTTTTAGATGATAATTCAACAATTTGTTTGAAAAACCATATATATTGTTGAAAACTCGTCTTTTTGCGTCGAAAATTTATCTTTTTCTTTGAGAATTCAGCTTTTTGGTTAAAAATATAACTATCTGGTTGAAAGTTGAACTCTTTTGTTAAAAATTCATTTTTTTTTGTTGACGATTCATCATTTTATTTGAAAATTTATCTATTTCGTTAAAACTTTAACTATTTTATTGAAAACAAATGTTTTTTTGTTGAAAATTAACTTCTTAACTAAAAATTTAGGTTTTCCATTTTTGGTTAAAAATTTATCTTTTTTAGATTAAAATTGCAACTATTTGATTAAAAACTGATCTTTTTTCTTTAGTTGAAAATTGATATATTTTAATGAAAATACAACGTCTTCTAAAACTATTTCTGTTGATCTTAAAATGTTGTAAATCTTCCAAAAATTCAAAGTTTTCTAAAATATGCCTTATTTTAGAAATATTATGTCAGACATGACTAACCTACGAATTTCAATAAAAAGTATGACAATTGTCACTCCACATATATGAATGAGGTTGTGTAAAAATTAAATTTCGATATATTTCTCATACATACATTTATTTCTAGAATACAAAAGTAACTAAGAAAAACGTACATCTTTAAGCGGTAACAATAACGATAACTACACTGAAAAAAAATGGTTAGGCCAACTATTTTGTTTGTTAAATATGGTACTGCTGGTTTATTAGTTGTTACTGCTATATTATTAATTGGCACAGCCATCTCATTAGTTGCAGTCACTATTGAATTAGTGCCAATAACTAATAAACTGGTTGTCCTAACTAATAAAATAGCAGTTCCATATCTTACAAACTAAGTAGGTGGCCCAGTTAACCATTGTTAGCAGTGTACTTACTTTTTTCATGGATGGTAACAATAACTAGTTCTTTTTCAAAAGTAACTTATACCCACCACTGACCACGTGACGGCGCTTTAGAAAACCCAATGTCAGTTTCTAGTGCTTTCGTGAGAGATTGTATAAATATTTATTTTGAATTGTGTGCACTCGCGAGACTGGTCATGCAAGGCAAAATGCACAGTCCAATTTCGTGACGTCTCGCAAATCCAAACATTAATGCACAGTGCACACTCCTTGAGACGAAGATTGATTGAGCCAAGATTTCGTGAATAAGCAGTTCTTTATTCAAATACTTTTTTATTAAACATAAGATTGTAAACAGATTAGGCTGTAGATGTAACTGATTTTTCAAGTAGAACGTGAAATTTTAGTTCAAAACGAAACTGATTATGTGAAAAGATTTATAATAGTAATTGAAAAAATATGGAAATATGGAGCTGGATTAAAGCGAGGATTAAAGTATAAATTAAGGTTGTCAGTATACATTAAGAGTGTAAGGGACGTATTTATAAAAATGTTGAATGTTATATGTTGAGTCTAGACCAAATAATTTCGGTGTGCCTTGAACCTTCGCTTTATAAAAATTAGACTTATTAAAGAAAAAATTTGCAGCTTTTACCTACAATTGAAACCAAAATAACTTTTGTCAATTAAGCAATATTAACATGAACAATTTTTTTCTAAAGTACGCGTCGATTTTTCCTTCAAAATTCGCAGTAATTAAGAATGGGTCATTTAATAAAAAGTAGGTTCTGCACAAAGTGACGGGTCAGAAACTTATTCTACCTACACGGATCAGTAGAAAAATCCATCAACGGCGAGACACAAAATTTAATTCTAGACGAAATCTTGGAGAATCAAAATAAAAAATTTTTTTTTGAAGAAAAAGTCTGTGCAAAATAAAAAATTACCAAAAATTCAGTTAAATTGTAAAGTGAAGTTAAAGTGTAGCTTTAAAATTGCACTAAATGAAAAAATAAATAAATTTGAATAAACTTTTCTGAATTTTCAAACAAAATTCCATTTAATTCGACGAAATTGAATTTCGGAATATGGATTAATTCAAAATTAACAATTTTTTTTCCAATCTTATAAAAAATATCTTTGGAATATTTTCATTATCTATTAACATTTTTATGGTGATTATGACAATCAAAATTGATGTTGTGCTGATGGATTTCATATAAGATTTATAACGGAATAAATTTCTCCATTTCACAATGAAATATAGGAAATAACAGCAGAAGGATAAGTCTTTTTTCTACTTTATGGTTTTTACTTGATGCGAAACTGAAGATTCTTAGAAATTTTTAACATATCATCATAGATTTCGCGGAAATTGACAGATTGTGGGGCAAATAAAAAGTTATTTCATGGAGATGTTATACATAAAGAGAGAAGGAAATAATGAAATCAATTTAAATATAGACATTTCGAGAGATAACAAAGCCTTTGATAATTTTATTGAATTTTTATAGGAAACATTGGAAATTATTGTATTTTAATTTTCTGTTCATTGGAAATTAAAACAAGTATTAAAGTGCATGAAAGATTTCCGAGATATTAAGGATTGACACTTAAACCGAAAATTAAAGTATATCAAAATCCATCCATAAATAAAAAATGAAAAATAATGTAAATAACAGTACGATAAGAAACTTCAGTCTCATATATACATACATTCCTAATATAAAGCATATGATAGAAATAATTGTCCGTAGTATTCTATAAAATTATACCCTGATGAGGAGATCTAAAGTGATCTCGAAACATGTTGGTCCCAAAAGTAGTATACAAAAGACGGAGAAAGAGAAAGAATAAGAGAGTGAGGATGGCTTGGTTGTCTCTTTCCTAATTCTCTCCCTCTTTTTTACTCTTGTTATATACTTGTCTCTAATGACCCGATTACAAAGTTGTTTGGAAACATATTTTGAGGCCTTTCTATGCAATTCTTTTTGCATATATTGAACTTTTTGAATGTGTTTTTTCAAAACAACTGATTTTTGGATTCACAATGTTTCTTAGCCTTTTTGTTTCAAAAATAAATTTTTGCACAGATTGACTTGTTAATATTGTGTTTCTAATTTTCTTCTTAAAAAATTCTCCATAATTTAAGGCGATTTCGGGTTTAAATATGAGTTTTACATCCTCAGAAGAAAGTAGAAAATAAAATAAGAAAACTACTCCCAAATATATAGCCTTTTTCCTGAAATAAAGGAGAAGAAAGATTGGAAACGAAAAAGCAACAAAAACCATATAATCATACTAAACTTTAATTAAACTCTTAAAAGTTGGAACTTCCAGTTGTTTCTGTTTAGCAATGGAATGATTATCCCTTTCCATAATTATATGAACTAACAGTGCTCTTCTCCTGTTTCGAGTCCATCATTTCTAGATCGACTTAATGACGGAAGTAAATGAAATTGACCGACAGTTAAAGTGCAATTTGAGATTTTACGGGAAAATGGTACGTACCTCGTCACGATAAGGTATCGATGTTTATAGACCGATTTCGGAAATACGACCACTAGTTAAGCGCAAACCATCTATAGCCGTTGGTATTAGATCCTATGCGCAGATCCGTTTTTCCTAAGTCCGTTTCCGAAGATGACCTACGCTTTTACCGATCCTCGCGGGAAATCCTGTCCTCCGGTGGAAACTAATAAAAATTTATCGCCGATACAATAAGCTCAGTTCAATGCAATTTATCTCTGAAATATGGGAACCAGAGTAGCGAATCTAAAATATAGAGGGTCGTTTCTACTTTTTAGTTTTGGATTATTATTTCTGAGATCTTGAAAGCTCATTGATTCGTGTCCACGGAATGCACAGGAAATGTCGCTTGATCAATTTAATCCCGGAATTGGATCAAAATGATAACGCTTTTATACAGATTATGGATTTTTTATTTGATCAGCAAACTGCGCTTCAGAATCATCCGATTATCCAGATTAATTGCTTGCCATGAATTTTCTAGCAACTGTCGAGGGTCAGTTGTTATGTCTCATTCAATGCATGACCATCTGTATGTTCAGTAAAATTGTTAAAAACAATTTCCTACATTATTTTTAATGAAAAATCATTAAGTTTCGTCAAATCCTTGGATTACGATGTACTTGAAGTTCTGAACGTTCAAATGAACGAAATTTTTTACTGATGACTTTATAAACAAATTTTCTTTAGTAACAAAATTTTTCCAAAGACATAATAGAAAAATTATAATGTTTCTCCCACCCTGAAATTCGAAATTTTCCAAAACATTCCTCGTTGGTCCTAGTGAGTTGCAAATCTTCCAAAAGTAGGAGTCGGAACTACATAAATCCATAGAATAACTTTTAGAAAGAAAACCAATTAGTTTGAGGAGTTGATTAAGTAGATAAGTAAGGGGGTTTCTGGCCCGATTAGTATTAGTGCGTG
>CAKNYM010045953.1:128250-162430 GCA_932195095.1 Andricus curvator
CACGCACTAATACTAATCGGGCCAGAAACCCCCTTACTTATCTACTTGATTATTTGTTTTTTTGGTTCAAAATTAATTGTTAGCTGAAAATTTAACTATTCCAGTTCAAAATTCATCCTTTTAGTTGAAAGCTCATCTCTTTCGTTGAAAATCTAACTATTTCTTTGAAAAAAAACTTTTTTGTTGAAAATTCATATTTTTGGGTTAAAAATTCAACTATTTGTTTGAAAATTAACTCTTTTTTAAATTCATACTTGGGGATTAAAACTTGAACTGTTTTATAGAAAAATCGTCTTTTTTGATGAAAAGTCTACTATTATATTTTTGTTACAGAATTCTTCTATTTTGGTTAAAAACTTAATTATTTTATAGAAATTTAACAATTTTGTTAGAAAGTCATTCTTTTTGGTGAAAAATTCAACGTTTATGTTGAAAATTCATATTTTTGTGTTGAAAATTCAACTATTTGGTTGAAAATTACCTTTTTAAAAAAAAAATTGATATTTGAGAGTTAAAACTTCAACTATTTTATAGAAAATTCGTCTTTCTGGCTGAAAAGTCAACTATTATATTTTTGGTAGAGAATTCATCTTTTTTTGTTCAAAAACTTAATTATTTTATCAATAATGTAACAATTTTGTCAGAAAGTCATTCTTTATATTGAAAAATCATAGTTTTAGATTAAAAGTTCAACTATTTGGTTGAAAATTAACTTTCTTGATGAAAATTCGAATTCGCCTTTTTGGCTGAAAAGTCTACTATTATATTTTTGGTTGAGAATTCATCTTTTTTGGTTCAAAATGTTATTACCTGTTAGAAAAGTTAATTCTTTTACTAAAAATTCAATAATTTTGTTAAAAAGTCATTCTTTCTGGTAGAAAAAATTCCACTGTTTTGTAGAATATTCCCCTTTTTGACTTGAGAATTTAAAAATTTTGTTAAAATTTTTTGCTCTATTAAGAAAAGAATCTTTCTTGGCAGAAAATTCAACTCTTTTGTTAAAAATTCATTTTTCTGATTTGAAAATTCATCTCTTTTGGTACAAATTTCTTTCTTTTTTCTTTCAAAATACAACTGTACGATTAATTATTAATCTGTTTTTGGTTGAGCTTTCAATTTATTTTTTTTTAAATTCATCTGTTTCATTGAAAATTTAACTATTTTGTGGTTGAACATTCATTTTTTAACTGACAATTTAACTATTCTATTTTCGGTTAAAAATAAATCTTTTTCAGTTGAAAATTCAACTATTTGGTTAATAATGATCTTTTTTAGATGAAAATTCATGTAATGTTGAAAATTCGTCTTTTTTAGTAGAAAATTAATATTCTTGGTTAAAAATTCATCTTGTTGGTTGAAATTTGAAATTCTTTTTTAAAATTGCATTTTTTGGTAAATGATTCACAATTTTAGTTGAAAATTCATCTCTGTGGTTACAAATTTAACATTTCGGTTGGTAATTAATTTTTTAACTGAAAATGTAACTACTATAGTTGAAGATTCATCATTACTATTCCGTTAAAAATTCGTATTCTTTTAGTTAAAACTTAATTTTTTAACTGAAAATTTAACAATTCAATTTTGTCCAAAACTTCAACTGTTTCGTTTAAAACTCATTTTTTTTATTTGAAAATTCATGCATTTCGTTAAAAATTCAAAGTTGTCTGAACCATTTTCTGTCAGTCCTAGAAAGTTGTAAATCTTCCAGGAGTTGGAGTCAGAGTTAGGTAAATCTAAAGAAACACTTTTAGAAAGAAAAAAAGTAATAATTTCCACAGCTATACTGATTTATAGCGCAATATAGGAAAGTGGACATTTTTCTCCTACCCTGAAATTCAAGATTTTCTAAAACTTTCCTTGTATTATAAATATTATGAGGGTTATGACTAACCTAACCGACGGTATTCTCTGCACTGTTGATCTCGCCTCGGCAAGAGTCGCGGATGTTAATCCATTTCGAGTGCGGATAACACTCGGATGGGTGACCGTCTGCGTTTTAATAATTTACTCACGAAATATTCCCATATATTCTTTCAATATTCCCAGATATTCTTGATATTCTTTATATTCCTGATATTCCTTATATTCCCAAATATTCCTTATATTCCCAAATATTCCTTATATTCCCTCATATTCCTACATATTCCGAAGTATTCCGAAATATTCAAAAATATTCTGAAATATTATATTCCCCAATTCCTTTCCATCCCTACAATTGTATTCGTATAGCTTTTTGCCTGGTGTATTTCCCCAGTGATCCCAACTTTGGCACGTAGTGTAGACTGTAGGGTGAACCAACATTTTTTTGCTCGAATTTTCATGCATATCGCCAGGAAATGTGTTCGAATCCACACATAATAAAACCATTTTTTTTAAATATTTTGAAGTGGCGCAAGCCCCATTTAACACGTATTTCCCATAAGAAAAAAAGACTTTTTTGTAAATTTTATACGGAATCGTCAATATTAGCTGAATCGAGTTGAAACTCAACATTTATCTTCACAATAAGCCATATAATATGAATAAAATATGATTTTATAAATATCACCCCCATGAGTATGTTTTATAGGGTCCCAAAGAAACCCCATAATAAAAAAATGGGTTTTGCGAGTTTTTGGCACTAATTATGATTTTTTGCTGTTTTTTTTTTATGCAAATTGTTTCTAATACACAAAATACTACTTTATACTGATAATTAGATGTTTAGATTGATGGTTTAAACAATTTACTATTGTTTTTAGCAATTTGCTCTTAGAATAGAGTTAGAAAGCCGCGTTTTTTTTCAAAAAATTTCCACTTTTCGTTCAATATTCAATTGCAGTTTTTTTTTAATTTTACACTTTTTGTCCAATTTTCAATAAGAGTGATGAAAAAAATTAATTTGAGTTAATAAACTCAATTGTTTGAAGAATCCATTATTATTTTTAATAATATTCAATTGGAATAATGCTAGAAACTTGTGTTTTTTCCTGAAATGTTTAACTTTTTACCACTTTTTACGTAGTGAAGTAATAAATAATGCAAGTTAGCAAAAATAGTTGTTCAAACAATTTATCATTGTTTATAATCATCTTATCTTAGATAAGTGCTAAAAATTTGTGGTTTTTTCTGAACTTGTAACTTTTTGTTCACTGTTCACTTAGTGAGGTAATGGTTAATGCAAGTTAACAATAATCCATATCACAAATTACGCAATTTGTAATTCAAGGTGAGAAATATAATAATAATAATACGTATATTTATTAAATAATAGCTTATTTTAAGAAGATGAATTCCTAACAAAATACATACGTTTTTAATCAAATAGTTGAATTTTCAACCAAGAAGATTAATTTTCTACCAGAAAAGACGAATTTTCAACAAAATACATAAGTTTGTAACCAAATAGTTCAATTTTCAACCATAAAGATTTATTTTCTATTGAAAAGACGAATTTTCCAAAAAATCCCATAAATTTTTAGCTAAATAGTTCGAACAATGGATGCGATGTTAGTCCAAATTTTATTTGAATAATTTTTAGTTTATATTTGTTTCATTTCAAACATTTTTAACTAAATAATTGCATTTTTATACTAAAAAGATCAATTTTAACCAAAAATGTGATGGTTAAATTTTTATTTAAGAGAATTATTTCTGAATGAAAAAAAACGAATTTTCTACAATACAATTGAATTTTCAGTTAAAAAAATTACTTTTTAATTTAAAAATATGAATTTCCAACTAAAATTATGAATCTTAAAGAATAAAAATAAACTTTTAAGAAAGTAGTTCAACTTTCAACCAAGGAGTTGATTTTTCAACCATAAAATATGAATTTCAACGAAACATGTAATAGTTGATACTTCATAAAACAAGTTTTAATTTCAAATAAACAACAGTTGGATTTTACAAACCAAAAACGAATTAAAAAAAAAAATTGTTGAATTTTCAAGCCAAAATGGTGAATTTTCTACAAAACAGTTGAATTATCAACAAGAAAGTAAATTTTTAACCAATGAGTTGAGTTTTCAACAAAACAGTTAAATTTTCAGTTAAAAAAAAAGAATTTTTAACCAAAAAAAATTGATTTTCTATAACAAAAGACGAATTTTGAACAAAATACATAAATTTTTAACCAAATAGTTGAATTTTCTACTGAATTGTTGAATTTTTAAGCCAGAAATACGAATTTTCTACAAAACAATTGAAATTTTAACAAAAAAGTTAATTTTCAATCGAAACAGATTAATTGTTAACCAGACACTTGCATTTTTAACCAAAAAAGATTAAATTTTTACAGAAAGAGATGAATTTTCAAACCAAAAAGAGGAATGTTCAACAAAATAATTGGAATTTCAACCAAAAAATATTTATAAGTCAAGGAAGAAAAAAAATTGCAATTGAATTGTTGAATTTTTAAGCCGAAAATGCGAATTCTCAACAAAACAGTTGGATTTTCCACGAGGAAGTGTGACTTTTGAACAAAATTGTTAAATTTTCGACAAAATAATTCACTTTCATACCAAAAAAGGATATAAGAATTCATAACCAAAAAATTTATTAGTAGACTTTCCTACTGAAAACAATGAACTTTCAAGCAAAAATAATTGAGATTTTATCATTGGTTTCTATTAACTAAGTTCGCATTTAAGCGGAAAAACGAGAAAAAGAGGGGAATAGGAGAAAGACTGTGGAGCCCGCGATAAACAAATAGGGATTTTGATAATTTATAGACCAAAGAATAACACTTTAAATATCATGTGATATTAAACTGTTAGTTTAGTCTATATATATATGTACCTATATAATAATTTAATATACATGATTTAAATATATTCTGAAATATTCTCTCATATTCCCAAATATTCCAATATTCTTCATATTCTTTGTATTCCCAAATATTCCGATATATTCTATATATTCCCGAATATTCTTTAGGGAATATATTCCTGCTGAAGAATCAGAGTGGTCGACGCCTCGGGGTTTACTGTTTGCTCCTAATGTAAAATAATAATTGAAATGCAATAGCAAACCGTAAATTAGCAAATTTTTAAAATTTTAGACTAGAAGGTGATTTATTACCTTCCACTGAACATTCGCTTTTGTTGTCCAGAAGTTAGTCAACCATGTCCTATTCGACGTCACAAGATTAACTTCCACTTACTTTATCCGGATTCGGACTCACCTTGCGATGCCAATTAAAGGCAGTATAACTACACTGCTTTCGAGTTGCATTTTCATTGTGTCCATAATTGAAACTGAGCTATGCAGTGGAAAGTCAGCAACTCTAACTTTAGGATTGATCCCTTCTAATTGGGACAGATTCTAGTTAAAATTACGTAGTGAAAATTAGTATGACACTGAAAAAAATGGTTAGTTGAGAGAACTATTTAGTTAGCAACATATGGTACTGCTATTTTATTAGCTGATATTGATATTTTACTGCTGTAATAGACACTGCGTGATGATTTTAATGGCTGTTTTCAGTTTGCTCTCAACTTTTTGACCATATTAAATGAAGTTATATGTATTTACCTATTAATAAAGAATACGAATTTTCTGCGCCATCAATTTAGTAAATCAAAATTTCCAAATAAGTCATTTTAATTCATGGCAAAATTTCATTCTAAATGTTTCTAAACATAATTCGTAACAGAGAATAGTTAAAATGCAAACGATTTTTAATATTAGGAAACAATTCTGTTCTTGACACTTTGCTACCACACTATAATTATTATTAATTATAATTATTTAATATAATTATTAATTTCACACTTTAAAAGAGATAACAAAATTATATTATGGACAAAAACTTAGAATATTTTAATTTACGAAGTTTATACATCCACTATTGATGCCGTTAAAACAAACTGTCAGTACCGGTACCGACAAACAGATTTCTAGGAATATTAAAAATGATTGAGGTTTTATTAAAAAACAAACAATTAATTTTAAGTTTTGAAGATTTAGAAAATGTCGAAAAAGAATTTGGAAGATTTGAAAACAATTTTTTTTATTTTAAAGGATTATAACAAATGTTAGAAAAACTTTAAATCATTTCAAAAATATTTAGAAATTTTGAAAATATTAAAAATTAAAAAGAAGTGTAGATTTTTGAAAATTTCTGAAAAAAGAAGCTTTTTAAGAATTTTGAAAGGTTTCAAGAGAATAAAAAAATCCTAAGATTCCTAGGATAATTTCAAATTACTTTTTATGTTAAAGAATTACTTTTTAAATAAACTTTGAAAAGATTTCAAAACATTTCAAAAAATTCCTGAAAATGTACAAAAAAATCTGAAAGAGTCAATGTGTTTAATGTTTTAAGATTTTTCCAAAATGTTCGGAAAAATTCGAATCATTTGAAAAGATATTTAGAAGTTTTAATTTCGAAAATAAAAAAAAATTCCAAACGATTCAAAAAACTTAAAACAAAATTTTAAAGGATTTTCAAAGGTTCAAAGATAATAAAAACAATTTTTTAAGATTCCTGGGAAAAAATTGAAACATTTTTTATTTAAAAAAATGAATTTTAAGATAATATATAGAAATATTTTAAAACATTTCAAAATATTTCCAAAACTGTCGAAAAATAATCTGGAAGATTTAAAGGCAATTTTTTTTATTCTGTAAAATTTAAAATAAATTAGAAATATTCGAATAATTTTAAAATATATTTAAAAGGTTAGATGTTTTTGAAAAGATTTAGAAAAAATTAAAAAATATATAAAATTTGAAAACATTTCAAAATTCTAGAAAAATCAAAAAATTAAAAACAAAATGTAAATTTATGAAGTTACGAAAAAAAAGTGTAAGCTTATTAAGAACGAAGTGTCTAGGATCACCTCAAATATTTGTGCTTCGCTCACCGAATTTCGGTGAACATAGCTACGGCCTCTTAAGAATTTTGAAAAGTTAAAAGAAAATAAAAAACTTTTCTTTAGATACCTGGAAAAACTTTTTATTTTTTATTTTAAAAATTAATTTTCAAAAAATTTAAAAACATTTCTAAAAATGTCGAAGAAACTAAGAAAGTCTGGAAGATTTTAGGGCAATTTTGTTCATTTTGAACATTTTTTCAAAAGTTTAGGAATAATTCGAGTCAGCTTAAATGATTTTTTTAATTAATCTCTTTTGTTAGAAATATCGTCTTTTTTGGCGAAAAATGCAACTGTACGGTTGAAAATTAACCTGTGTTGGTTGTGGACTACTTTGTTCAAAATTCACTTTTTTGGTTAAAGATTCATTTTTTTAGTTAAAAATTCATCTCTTTGGTTGAAAATGTAACTATTTAGTTACAGATTCATGGGATTTGTTGAAAAATCGTCTTTTCAGCAGAAAATCAATCTTCTAGATTGAAAATTCTTCATTTTGGTTGAAAATTAATCTGTTTTGGTCGAATATCCAACTATTTGGATGAAAAGTCGTCTTATCTGCATTAATTAAACTGTTTTTGATTAAAATAACAAAATTCAGTTTTTTAGTTGAAGATTCATAATTTTAGTTAAGAGTTCATCTCATTGGTTGAAAATGCAATTTTTTTGTTTGAAAGTTCAACTAAATTATGAAAAATTCATTTTTTGGTTGAAGATTCATCATTTTGGTTGAAACTTCATCTTTTTAGTTTGAGAATTAACCTTTTTGTTTAAATTTTGACTTAACATATCTGAAATATTCAAAAGTCTTTTTGAATTTTCTCAAGAATCTTAGGAAAATGATATTTATATAACCTTAAAAACTTAACAAATAAATAGTAATCTAAATTTTTATTTTGTATTAAAAATTATTTTTCCCCTTAAATCGAAAAGCCAACACGCGCGTAGTTCACGAATTATAATTATAGTCATTGAAATTCACTCAAAAAACAAGATAATTTGTTTAACAAGGAGATTAAATTTTGCTATTATCGTAAATCGGTTTCGTAAGGAGGTGAACGGCCTCTGAGAATTACTTTATCAGTGCCAAATTCTTAAGATTAGACGATTATTTCCAGCTTTGGCAAATTTGTGTCGAGGGTGAAGAATTAAGATTATCTAATTGTCCGCGGTCGCGGATTATTTGTCCGAACATAATTGATGCGTGAGAAATTGCGATTACCTATTACAGGAAAGTCCCATAGACGTAGAAATTGCATAATCCAATCGCTTTCACTTTGACAGTGTCGGTAACAATGAGGCTCAAGTTCTCGATATTTCGGTGTTCCTCGTGCGTGGAAGCTATTTTTTATCGAGGTCAGTCTTTTGTTTTGCTTCTATCAAATTTTAATAAGAAAAGTGCTCTAGTAACAATACCAGATTTGCAGGGTTGCTACAGGTCAGGTAATTCCAAAAAGTCAGAAAATTTAAATCTTTTTTTTTTTTTTTTTTTTTAAAATTTTTCCTTTTTCGTACAGAATTAATCTTCTGGATTAAAAATTCAACTATTTGGATGCAAATTCCTTTCTTTTTTAATATTCATCATTTTAGTTAGAAAATCATTTCTTTCGTTGACAATTTAACTATTTTGGTGTGAAGTCGTTTTTTAGTTTAAAATTAATTTTTCAAACTGAAAATGTAACTATTCCATTTTTGGTCCGAAATTTATCTTTTTTAGTTGAAAAATCATTTATCTGATTGAAAACTAGTATATTTTTAGTTGAATATTACATTATTTTGGTAAAATATTCATATTTTCTGGTTGAAAACTGAACTTTTTTGCAGTAAATTCGTCATTTTTGGTTGAATTCAACGTTTTTTGTTTTAAAGTTAGAATTTTATGATTGACATCAACTATTACATTTGTTGTTGAAAAATCATATTTTTTGGTTGACAATTCAACTATTTCGTTGAAAATGTACTTTATTTGGTTGAAAATAATTTTTTTGGTTGATGATTCATCATTTTAGTTGGAAAACCTTTTTCTTTTAATTTAACTATTTTGATGAAACTTTTTTTTAATTAATTTTTTTAACTGAAAAGTTAACTATTCTATGTTTGTTCAAAATTTCTGTAATTTGGTTTAAAATTAATTTTTTTACTGAAAATTAATTAATTAATGTAATTCAATAATGATAAAAAATAATTTAAAAAAACAAATGAATAATAAAAAAAAAGTTATTTAGTTTTTTATTGCAAATTTCACTAGTCTATTTTAAGTTGAAAATTTTGTTGAAATATTTTTTTTTTAATTTAAGTTTTCAAATGAAAATTTAGCTATTCTATTTTTCGTTGGGAATTTTCTCCCTTTTAGTTGAAAATTCATATATTTTGTTAAAAATTTGTCGTTTTTGGTGAAAAATTAATCTCTTGAGCTGAAAATTCAACTAGTTGGTTGAAAATTCATTTTTCTGGTTGAAGGTTCATAATTTTAGTTAAAAATTAATTTTTTTTACTGAAAAATAAACTGTTCTACACGGAAAAAATTTATCCGTGAAGAAGTCACGAACTTGTAGCTAGGTCTCGGATACGAGATAAAAAAATGAAACATTAAATCCTTATTTCTATGAGAAATATATGGATAAATATCGAAGTTTCTTACGTACAGTTCGAATTTCCTACGAACAGTTCCTGAAAATTTCAGACTGAAATAAAAAGAGGAAAAATTTTATTTGTGCGATTTAATTTTATATTAATTTATAAATTCGCAACTCAGAAGATTCGAACCTCAAAAACACTGCTGACTCACCAGTTTCTAAACATAAACCAGGAGTGCGTAAACACGCGCAGCCATCGAGGCCAAACAAAATAGGTATTATAAAACTTCTAGCCACTCATCCGACGAGCTCGAGGCACACATACGAGCGCACACACGCACCGCGCGTGTGTGCGTGGGCCATGTACAGGGAGACTTAGGTATTGTTCCCAGATTTGTCGGGCAAGCTCGTGAGTGCTCTGAGAATCTTTTCCCAATCACTCGTAATATTTTTGTAATTATTCACGTAAAAAAAAGTGATGAACCGTTTTAGAATTTTCACATCGAGTTCGTCAATCTTTCTCAAAGTTCGCAGGTTATTTACGAAAATACATAAATATCCGACGAATTTTTCTCATATCCGAGACCTAGCTACTAGTTCGTGACTTTTTTACGGATAAATTTTTTCCGTGTATGTTTGGTTAAAAATTCGCTTCTTTGGTTGTATATTCGTGTTATTTTGGTTAAAAAGTTATTTTTGTAACTGTAAATTTATTTATTCTATTTTCGATTGAAAATTCGTTTTTTTTTTTGTTGAAAATTAATGTTTGGTGGAAAATTTATCTTTATTAGCTGAACATTTTTTTATTTTTATGAAAAATCGTCTTCCTTTAGTTGAAAATTCAATTTTGTTGTTGAAAATTCAATTTTGTTGTTGAAAATTCCTCTTTTGTGTTGACGATTCAACTAATTTGTTGAAAATCCGGATTTTTTTTATTGAATTGAACTGTTTTTGATTGAAAATGAAAATATTTTTTCGCAAAAATGTCAACTATTACACCTTTCGTTGAGAATTTTTTTTTTTTTTGATTGAAGATTCATCACTTTTGTTGAAAATTTAACTATTTTGTTGAAAATTCCTTTTTCTGGCTGAAAATTAATTGTCATAACTGAAAAAATAATTATTCCATTTTTTATTAAAAATATTTATCTTTTTGAGTTAAAAACTCAACTATTTCGTTGAAAATTATTGTATTTTATGAATGTCTTACGAGATTTATGGATGGCCTCTTATAAAATTCTGTATGACTGTTGTCACTCAAAGGGTTTAAAATAAACTTACAAATAAACAATGATTTTTATCAACATTATTGATCTCGTCGATGTATAAGGTGTTTACACCTAAAATATTTAGAACAGTCAGGGAAAATGAAAAACTGGTCAGGGAAAAGTCAGGGAATTTCTAATTGGGATTTTCTAACAGCCCTGAATTTGAGAGCTTCAAAAATGAAAATAATTGAAAGCAGGAATAACAAAAGGCTATAGAAATTTATAAGCTGCCATTTGGAATTTAGGAATCTGAATTTCCTCGGAAATTACTCGAATAAATCCATCCATATTTTATAAAATGACCCTACAAGTCTCTGACACAGAATTCCGAACTCCTCGATCCCGTAGACCGTACAAATAACCCCGATTTGTCTCTCTTCCCATTATTCGATGGAATGCCAAAGCCAGAAAGCAGTTCCGCGTACTTACAGGCTTCAGTTCGAAAAAATGTGACATGTCAAATTGTCGAGAAAAAGTAGATGGATGGGCTATAAATTTCGGTCCATACATTGTAATATATCTCGATATAGCATCGACGCGACTCTGATTCCCACGGAAATACTGTGGTCGGTATATTTTGAGCACCATCAGTCACGGAAAAATGGAAAGCCACTTTTATGCACGAGAATTGAGCAGTGTACGAGTGAGAAGATTTTAGCAAAACGTGATGAAATATGAGAACGAATTCGACTTTTGGCGACTAGCTAACTATAACGGATTTCAACTCATTTTTCTTTAATTTAAGGACGATCGAATCAAGAATCTTTTTCTTGATTAAATTAAAATAAGAAATCTTATTAAGATTTGGAAGATGTTATTACCATTTATAGATATGAACGCCCGAATTTTGAAGAACAAGAAAAAATCTACCTGAGCCCGGATTTGAACGGGGAACGCCACTATTCATGAGTGGAGCGTTAACCAATTACGCCACCGAGAAATCTTGTAAAGTGTGCGAACTTATAAGCTGCTAACATTGAAAATAATTTTCAAATTTCTAAGCTTTATTTGTGACAGGCTTTGGACTCACTTCAGAGATAAAAAATAGTGTAAAAAGTGTAACAAATTTGAAAAAATAGTGTCAAAATAGCTTCACAAAATGTTTCAAGTATTAAAATTATAAACAGTCCGAATTTAAAAGAGTCTGAAATCAAAAACTGTGCACTGGAAAATTAACTTGATTTTTTAAGCAAAATTTCTAGTTTTCTAACCTAATATTTTAAAAGTATTTAAAATTAACTTCAATGCTTATTTAAAATGTTATTCTTTAGTCTCTAAATGATCAAAATTCCAACTTATTTATCTTAGGCTTTTATTTTTTATTCGGTCTTTTCCCTATTCCCCTATTCCCCTCTTTTTCTCATTTTTCCACTTAAATGCAAACTGAATTAATAAAACTCAATGAGAAAATCTAACTATTTTCGGTTGCAAGTTCATTCTTTACGGTTGAAAAGTCTGCTATAAATTTTTTGTTAAGAATTTATCTTTTTGTTTAAAAACTGTATTATTTTGTTCAAAATTGAATTATTTTTTTGAATTCAATTTTGTTGAAAAGTCATACTTCTTAGACATTTTGGCTTGAAAATTCAAGAATTTGATTGAAACCGTTTTTCTTTCTTGAATAAATTTTTTTTGTTTTTCTTGAAAATTCAAGTACTTAGTTGGACATTCATCTTTTTGGTTTGAAAATTCATCTCATTCCGTAAAAATTTCACCTTGTTTGTTAAAAATGCAACTGTTTGAAAATGAATCATTTTTAGTTAAGGATTCAAGTATTTTGTTGAAAATGCATTGTTGTCGGTTAAAACTACTTTTTTTAAACTTAAAATCTTTTTTTGTTGAGCGATATCAACTATTACATTTTTTAGTTGAAGATTCATATTCCCCAGTACAAACTTCAACTGTTTTGTAGAAAATTCGTCTTTTTGGCTTGAAAATTCAATAATTTGGTAGGAAATGTAATTATTTGTTGGGAAATTCAATTATTTAGTAGAAAATTAAACTGTTTTCTAGAATATTCGTTTTTCGTAATGAAAATTAATTCTCTGAAACGGAAATTTAACTACACCAATTTTGGTTAAAAACTAATCTTTTTTTAGTTTAAAAATTCAACTATGTAGATAAAAAATTTTACAAACGAAAAAATATAATCTAAAGATTATTCAAATAAAATATGGACTAACATCACATCCATTCTTCAAACTATTGAGTTGAAAATATATGTAATATTGTGAAAATCAGTCTATTTTGGTAGAAAAATAACCTTCTTGGTTTAAAATTCAACTATTTGGTTAAAAATGTATTGATTTTATGCAGAATTCATTTTTTTGGTTGAAAATTCAACTATTTGGTTGAAGATTTAACTGTTTTGTTGAAAGCTCATGTTTTTAGCTTTTGAAAATTCAACACTTTTTATGACATTTTTTTTCTTTATTGACTGAAAAATCATTCCTGGTTGTAAATTCGTCTTTTTTATCTGAAGAATGTGTCTTATTATGAAAAAAACATATTTTGTGAAAAAAGTTTAAAACTGACAGAAAATGCTTATTTTGAAAATAGTTTGTGTAATTGAATTTTTCCTGACTGTCGATTCTTATTAATTTGTTAAAAATCTTTGAATTTGAATAAATCATGACTTATTTTTTCGGGAAAAATATTCTATAAAACTCTTCTATTTGCAATTTTTAAAATAAGTAAATATGTAACCTTAAAATATAGTTATTTGTTTAAAAAACACCTTCTTTTTCAAAAATTATTTTAGCGATTTCACCTATATTATGCGAAGAGAAAAATAGCTAACTTTTCTTTTTACTGTTTAACATTTAACTGTTTTCTTGAAAGCTCATGTTTTTGGTTTGAAAATTCAACACTTTTTATGACATTTTTTTTCTTTATTGTCTGAAAAATCTATCTTGGTTGTAAATTCGTCTTTTTGATTTGAAGAAAGTGTCTTTAGTATGTCTTACTATGAAAAAAAACATCTTTTATGAAAAAAGTTTAAAACTTACGGAAAATACTTATTTTGCAAAATGTTTTTGTAAATGGATTTTTTCTTACTGTCACTTCTTAATATGTTTTTAAAAATCTTTGAATTTTAATAAATCGTGACTTATTTTTACGGGGAAAATATTCTCTACAACTCTTCTATTTGCAATTTTTAAAATATGTAATCTTCAAATATAGCTATTTGTTTAAAAAATACTTTCTTTTTCAAACATTATTTTAACAATTTCAGCCATATTATGGGTAAAGAAAAAGATTTAACTTTTGTTTTTACTGAAAAATCTCTTTAAGATGTCATTAATTCTGAACTATTTAAGGTAGAACATTTTTTAAAAGTATTTATTCAGAAATTTGTGAAACTTTTTTTTTGCTTTTTAGAACTTTTACGTAAACTGCACCAGAAATGTAGAATTTTGAAAAAGTGACGTTTTTTACACATTTTTCAAAATCTAAAAGGGGACTGAAAATCTATATTAACCACGTAGAAAAATTTGTTGGATACACAATTAACAACCCCCTTCCCCCACTTACCTTCTTCAGTCCTTATTTCCCCTCCCCTACTCACCCGCACTACCCTACTAGCCCCCCTCACTTCCCCTACTACCCATCCCTAATTTCCCCTTCTCTCATTTCGTATCACTTCCCACTCCCCCTGTTTTCCTTCACTCCCCCACCCCTATTCCCACTCACTACTCCTCAGTTTCCCTATCCGCCTCATTTTCCCTCACTTCCCTAGTTCCCCTTCCAACATTTCTCATACTTTCCCACACCTTATTTTCACTCATTTCCCTACTTCTCCACTCCTCATTTCCCCTACTTCCGTCCCTTTACTTCCCCTACTTCTCCTCGTTTCACCACAATTCCTCTCACTTTCTCTACCCCCTCATTTCCCCTCACATCCCTAGTTCCCCTCAAAATACTTCTCCTACTTCCCCTCCTTGGAAAAGAGTACGACTGACAGATGGACACCCGACTGAATCGATACGAGTTTCTGCCCGGGGCTACGAAACCCTAAAAAATAAATTTTTTTCGAAAGTTTTACAATTTTTTCATTAAAAATAATATTTTTTATTTGAAATTACATCAGTAATATGACTTTTATTCTTAAACTCATATAAAAGCTGGTTTTTCTAAGAGATCGGATTTTCCGTGCAGCTACCTTAACTCAAAAAAGTTGGCGAATTTTCTTTCCAAAATTTGAATCTTAAAAAAGCGAATTTTATTAACTATATTCGTTAAAAACAAAAAGATTATAAACGAAAAATATCTATTTCAAAATATTCAAAAGACTATTCTAGGAGATAGTGCAATGTGCAACCCCTCGTGATAAAAGTAAAGCAGAAGAAAGTGCAAATGACGCCGTGTGGAAGCTTAATTATGGATAATTATTGTAATAGGGAATTAATAAGCGAGCGTCGGTGATATCATAGGGGAATAAAATAATTAAAAAAAAGGAAGACAGGATAGAGAAAAGTAATTAAAGCGACGGCAATGTTCGTTAGGGAAATCCCCTTTGCGGTAGTCGCGGGTCGCGGCTTGACTTTCTTTGTCTCGCTTCCTTCGCGCGCAGCTTTGTACGTGGATCAAGGATCTGGTAATTGGGTGATTGTATTAGAACTTTTTTCCAAGTCCAATGCAATCACGAGTGAAAGTAGTGCTGTGCCGCTAGGGGATGACGGAGAAAGACGAAAATGGGGGGTGGGGGGCGGAGAGCACTAGTTCGAAGCCGTCTGTCTGACTTGAATTATACGATGAAAAAGAAGTACTTCGCATTACCCACTGCGGTTTATGAACTACTGCTGCAAATCAAGCAAAGTGCCGATGGAGCAAAGACATTATGCTGAGCCAATTCCCACTTTTTCCTCTTTACTTAATAAATCAATTCTACCACCTTTTTGCAATTTTATTACTTCGATTTAAACTCGCCTTTCACACTTTTTAGTAGAATTCAAGCGTATCAATATATTTGTATAATTCAGTTGTAATTTCATTATTCGGCTTATGTTGTGAATAAGAAAGCCATTCGTTTTGAAAACTCAATTTAAAATTAGGACGTGGTTTCAAATCAGGGTTGCTACAGAAGTCGAATTTCAAAATTCCAAGGCATTTCTAAGTTTTCCAGTACGTTTCTTGCTAATAAAATTTGAACAAAGTTTGCGAATTCTGCGGAAGATGAGTTGTGCTGTAACGACACTGTTCAATAACAACTTAATAAGTTTGGAAATCACTTTCATATTTTAGACTTCACACTCTTTCCCCTATTGCTCTTTTTCCAAAAATTTTCAAAAATTCAAAAAGTGGGTTTTTTTTTTCTTAAATGCGAACTGACTTATTAGAACCCAATAAGACCATTTTTTTGTTGAACTTTTTGGCTGAAAAGTCTACGATTATATTTTTGGTTTGGAATTCATTTTGTTTGGTTAAAAATCCTAATATTGGGTTCAAATTTTAATTATTTCATTGAAAATGTAACTTTTTTTTAAAAGCCAACTTTTTTATTGAAAATTCTTTTTTTTTTGGTTAAGGATTCATAATTTTATTTGAAAATTCAACCATTTGATTGAAAATGTAACTATTTTGTTCAATTTTTTTTTAGGTTGCGGATTAATTTTTTGGACCGATAATTTAACTATTCCACATTTGGTTCAAAACTGATCCTTGAAAATGATGAAAAAGCTTCCTCGCTGGTTAAAAATGCAACTTTTTCATGGAAATGAATCTTTTTTGGTTGAGGATTCAACTATTTTGTTGAAAATTCCGTCTTTTTTTGTTAAAAAATCAACTACTTTGTTTAAACTTAAACTACTTTTTGAAAAAATCTTCTTTTTTTTGAAAATTCATAATTTTAGTTGGAAATTCATATTTTCGTGTTGAAAATTGAACTTTTTTGTAGAAAATTCGTCTTTTTGGCTTAAAAATTCAAAAAGTCTTTTAACAATATGAAAATTCGTCTTTTTGGTAGAACATGAATCTTCTTGGTGGAAAAGTCATCTTTTTTGTTCCAAATTCTGTATTTGGTGAAAAATGTCTCTTCTTTGGTTGAAAGTTGAAGTATCTGATTGAAAGTGGAATTAAATAATTCTTTTTGGTTGAAAACTAAAATTTTTGGTTGCAAATTCCTGTTTTTTTTTATAAAAATTACATTTTTATCTGAAGCTATTCCATTTTTGGTTAGAAATGTATCATTTAAAAGTTAAAAAAATAAGTGAAAACTTTGGGCTATCCGAATTTGAAGAATTTACAACATAGCAAGGAAAATTCAATCTGTCATATTTTTATAGACTTTTCCATTTGGAACGTTTTCAATTCGAAAGATATGATTTGGATTTGAAATAAAATTATAGCATTTTAAAGAATTTAATTCACAAATTTTCAATTGTGAAAATAATTAACAATTTTCAAAGTTCTTTGGAAAGTTCTTTCTTTGCTCATTTGGCATGGGGATCGATTACGTAACTTTCCTACATCCCACACCCCACAACCCACATCCCACTTTCCACTTTCTACTTCCCACTTTTCACATGTATAATATATTTTTTTTTTAATTCACGCGACACGTCACCATTGAATTTAAAAACATCACTTATTACGAAAAATCATGACAGGTGAAAAGTTGGAAACAGGGATGCGAGAAAGTTACGTAATCGCCCCCCTGATACTCCCCACATAAATTTAAAAACGAAAGTATCAGTAATTATTGGAACAAATTTTACTGAATTCAATGAAAATAAAATATATATAGAATTTAAAAAATGTTTTGTAAGTAGCTATACATTCTGGAATGTTGATGACTTTTTTCGTCAAGTTTGAGCCTTTTGCTGAATCTAGGGAGAACAAAAAATATCCTAATCAGTTGTCAATAAACGAACTTTAGTTATGTTTAAATTGAGCCTGGAAAAATTAAAAAACAAATGATTATTTTCAGAATTATGAATATTTTAAGGGTCTCGGGGCATAAGGGCGTAAGTGTAAAAACTCAAATTTGACAGGAAACACAAAAAAACTGTCTAGCTTTCATGCATTTGATTTTTTTAACAAAAAAGGAATATTCTGAAAGAAGCAACGACCTCCGAGAAAAACTCTTGTCAAAGGTTTGGCGCGTCCCAGAAGACGCCGGACCTGACATATTCTGTCGGAAATAAAATTTTAAACTTGTTGGAATGAACCTAGAGATTTTTGAAATTCTTTAGAATCCCGCCGAAAAAGGAATTACGTTGACAATAAAATATGCCGGAAGAGAAAATTAAAATCGAGCAAAATATGCCGGAAGAGAAAACTAAAATCCGGCATATTTTGCCGGAAATCAATACTCGACATTTTTTAAATTACAAAAAAGCATCATAACAATAATACCAGTTATTAATCTTATATTTTAGTTACTTTTCGTAGATAAGCTGTTTGAAAACTGATGATGAACGACCGTTGCACCAGTTTTCTTTGAGTTGGATAATCCTGGGAATCCTAGGTCAGTGTTTGATCGAGCAATGTTGGTTTAAAGCTCTCTGAGGAACCTTGCCAGTGAAACGGGAGAGGTTTAATGGAGCTGTTAACTTGGGTCCCCGAAAGACGCGCGCGAATGGAATTATTATGAGGAGAAATGCTTTCTCTAGAGACAATTGCTCCTGAAGTAATACGATAAACTGAGCTACTGTACCTGAAAATTGCAAATAATATAAAGGGTGACCACAAAACTTTATTTTCAAAATTCCCTGATTTTTCCCTTCAAAATTCCCTGACTTTTCCCTGACTAATTTTTCATTTTCCCGGACCATTAATTTTGTTTAAGAATAAGATTCTAATCGCGTGAAATTTTTAATATAGAATCTTTTACAAGTTTTCTTTTGAATTTGAAAGAATTTAAAACAATTTGATTCATAAGTCTTCAAGACAATTCAGGTTAAATTCAAAATAATTCAAATGAGTTTAAAAAAAAATTAATTCTAAAAAAATACCATTGATTCAAGCTAAATTAAATAAAAACTGAAGTGAATTGAAAACAATTCAAAATAGTAAAATTTTCTATTATAAACTTTAAAAATGGAATTATTCTAAAAAAAAGGTTTTAAATAACAAGTAATTTTAAATTCAGGGTGGTCGCAAAACTTACTTTTCAAAATCTCCTGACTTTTCCCTCACAATTAATATTTAAAGAACCAAATTCTAGTATTGAAAATCTTTTATAAATTGAATAATAAAAATTTGATTGATTTCAGTAAAATTGGAGTGAATTTAGAAGGATTTAAGGGATATGAGAAGAATTCAATGAAATTCATGAAAATTAAAGGTCAATTAAATAAAAATTCAAGTGAATTGAAAACGATTCAAAAATATGCAGAAATTTGTTTAGTTCAGTAAGTTTGAAATGAGTTTACAAAAATCCAGGGGAATTCAAAAGAATTTCTCAAATTCCTAAAGAATTCAAGGTGAATCTAAAAGACTCCAAGATGAATTAAACAAATACAAAATCGATGGAATTGAGTGAATTTAAAACAATTAAAGAGAAATTAAAAAAATTAAAAATAATTCCAAAACTCTTGAAAATGCCCTGGAATGTCTTAAAATAACCTAAAATGTTTCAAATCCTTCCAGTGAAATCAATTAAAAATTCCTTGGAATCTTTTAAAATACCATAAAATATTTCAAATCCCTGGAAACTTTTTAAAGTTATTTAAAATGCTTCGGAATCTTTTTAAAAAAAACCTAAAATATCTCAAATCTTTTGAAAACCCTTGAAACTTTTTAAAGCTCTTGAAAATTGTTAAGAATTTTTTTAAATACCGTAAAATCCTTTAGAATCACTTCAAATTATTTAAATTAATTAAAAAATCCTAGGATATTTCAAATCCTTTAAAATCTTTTGAAATACTTTGCAATTTTTTAAAGCCCTTGAAAATTCCTTGGAATTTATAAACATACCCTAAAATCTTTAAAATTCTTGAAATCGCTTGCAAATTCCTTAGAATTTTTAAATATCTAAACATTCTTTAAAATCCTTGGTAACACCTAGAAATCTTTGAAATCCTACATAATTTCTTAATTCTTGTGAATAAATTCATTGAAATGCATTGAAATTCTATAAAAACCCGTCTGATATTTCCTAAAATCTAATTAAATTACTCAAATCAATTGGAAATTCCTTGGAACTTTAAAAATACCGTAAAATATTTCAAATCCTTTGAAATCCCTTGAAACTTTTTAGAGCTCTTGAAAATTCCTTGGAATTTTGAAAAATGCCCTAATATATTTCAAATCCTTACAAAATGTAATCCCTTGAAATTTTTGAAAATAACCTAAACTCCTTGAAAATATTTGAAATCCCTTCATTGTTGGTAACTTAATAAACATCAAATCCTTTGAAATCCCTTAAAATAACTGAAATCCATTAAAAATTCCTTGTAAGTTTTAAAAATACCCTAAAATCTTTAAAGTCCTTTGGAATATCTTCAAATTATTGAAATCTTTTGAAAGCCTTGAAATTTTAAGCCCTTGAAAGTTTCTTGGAATTTTAAAAAATACCCACACCTTTTAAATTTCTTGAAATTTTGTAAAGCTCTTGAAAATGACTTGGCATCTTTTCTAATACCCTAAAATATTTCAAATCCTTTCAAATCTTTTGAAATCCATTGATGATTTTTAAAGATCTTTAAAATTCTTGGAAGTTCTAAAAATACCATGAAATCTTCGAAATCTCTTGAAATAACTGAAATCTATTAAAAATTCTTTGGAACCTTTTAAACTGCCCTAAAATATTTTAAATCCTTTGAAATCTTTTGAAAGCCTTGAAACTTTTTGAAGCCCTAGAAAATCCCTTGGAATTTAAAAAAATACCCAAAAGCCTTAAAAATCCCTTGAAATTTTGTAAAGCTCTTGAAAATACCTTGGAATCTTTTCTAATACCCTAAAATATTTAAAACCCTTTGAAATCTTTTAAAATCCCTTGATACTTTTCAAAGCTCTTTTAAATTCTTTGAAAGTTTTAAAAATAACCTAAATCCTTTAAAATCCTTTGGAATACCTTCCAATTATTGAAGTGTATTAAGAATTCTTTGCAACCTTCTAAATGGCCCTAAAATATTTAAAATCCTTTGAAATCATTTGAAATCCCTCGAAACTTTTTACAGTTCTTGAAAATTCCTTGGAATGTTAAAAAAATACCCAAAAAATTTTCAAATCTTTTATGATCTTGTATTATCTTTAAGATCTTTTCATTTTGAAAAGTGACTAAAAAGCATAAATAACAATATTCTTAATAAATAATATCCCCTAGTGGAAAAATAAAAAGGAACAACGAAAAATATTTGATCTCTTAATACTCGATGGGGTACAATTTAAATATTAGTATATGAACTGCATTAATCAGCTCCACTCTGAATCGAGTAAACCTAGAACATGTATATTGTATACTGAAGGACTAATTATTACTTTGGGTGCACCATAGTTGTGTTGTAATCGAAACTGCATTTCACGATAGCGTATAATTAATGTACCATTATTATTATTATATCTATAGGAAAGCTGATCACAATAAAACGATGCGGTCAGTGATTACATTTTCACATCAAATAGAGGTAGTAATTAACCAGCTTTACTAATCAGCAATATTCATACGTAGATGTAAAGATTCGAGGGTAGTAATATAAGCTCGGTAGTTAGTTCCAAGGTTCAAAGTGAATTTACTACTCGGAGAGAATCCACCTCAAGAGCAAGTCTAAAGGAACTTGAGCCAATCAAATCCCCGTCATTTGCAGAGAATCCTCAAGCTTTAGGATGAGGATTCTTATCAAGTTTTATATGAAGACCATGTACCAAAAGGGTCACGTGACTTTAGAAATTGCAATTAGAGTCTGTAATTTTATTCAAATCCAATAACTTAAATTGCTTTGCCTTTTATAGTAGAACGTTCCTCAAGGTACAGAAAATTAATTAATTAATAAGGTGTACTTCATAATTTGTTAATAAATCTATATAATGCTAACAGCAATTGCTCGCGCGCTTCACACCTCTCGATTTTACTTCCTAACATTGGAAATAGAAATAATTTAAAAATCTATTATTAAACAAATTTTACAAAAAATTTGAAACAATAATGGAAGGGTGGCAGTACAGGAATAGATAACCAACAAACTGGGAATTTTTCAAAACAGCTAAAGAACCTTCTGTAAAATCAAGATCGCTATTTAAAGATGAAACAAAAGTCCACCGACAAAAGTCAACCGAGAATTTTTAGATTAAAATTTCGTGGGGTTTTAAAATCGGCTTTCGATAGTCACTAAAAATCAAATTTTAAATTTATTTCAAAAATAAAGACTTGCTTGCGAGATGTAGGATTGCTGAATGAAAATATAAAAGGTTTCAGACAACGAAAATTATTCTGTTCCGAGAAAATCATAATTGAAAATGACGATATCACAGTATGACAGACATTTTTTGCTGAAAATTCAGAAATTTAAATAAGATGATATACTTTTTTCATTAAATGACAATAATTTCATGAAATACCAGTGCTAAAAGTTTGAAAAAAATTAATACTACGTTAAAATTTCAACAAAATTTTAACTAAAATTCTATTACAAGTTTTGTTTTTAAATTACTGTATAAAAAAATAATATTTCGAAAAAATCCTTTTACCACCATTTTTGATTTGATTTTTTATCGATTTTTTATGCAATAAACCCATTTTCGATAAAAATTATGGTTATCTAGTTCTTTACTGTCACCCTTCAATTAATTTCGAATTGAAAGCGTTTGAAATGTAAAAAAAATATATATTGAACGATTTTGAGTTGAAAACATTCTAAGTCAAACAATTTTAGATCAGGTAAAATTTGAAAAAGGACAATATTCAGAATGGAATGAAATTGAATTTGTATTTTTTACATATAAAAGCATTTAAAATTGAATAATTTGAAATCGAAAGTGTTCGAAATTAAAATATTTTAAATCAGAAGCTCTTAAAATTAAAAAGCTTCAGACTAAAATTTTGAAAATAGGACAATTTCATTAGCAAGGAGTTGAAATTGTATCATTTCTCATTCAAAGCGTCTAAAATTGAACAAATTTTATTTTGAAATGAAGAATCTCGAAATTTAAAGATTTCAGATTAAAATTTCGAAAATAGGACAATTTCAAAACAATAAAAATTAAATATTTTCAGATTATAATTTGCAAAATTGGATCAATTAAAATTCAAAGGAATTAAAAATTGTATCACGAGTATGCAGTCAAAATTGAATAATTTAAATTGAAAACTTTTGAAATTAAATAATTTTCAATTCAAAGCTTTTAAAATTTGACACTTTGAAATTGAGAATTAAATTGAATGTATTATGTAGTACACATTACCAGCTTTCTCAAGAAAAAAAAAAAAATTTCAAGTAAGGTTTATGAGAAAATCTACTTTTAATAATTTTAGAAAAACAGCTGTTATTTTGTCATTTTTTAAAATTTTGTTAGAATCAATTGAAAGAGCAAAAATTCTAAAATTGAATAAAATAGAAAATCCCAAACAAGTACGCTCGTTCGGTAGATACTGCATTTTGGAAAAACTTTCTGTCAATTCTGTATTGTAATTGATTATTAAACTATGCAAATGAAGCCAAAATATTCAATTTTAACCATTTTTTATATGAAAAATTGGGATATAATAGTCAATTACGATAACAAAATTTTAATGAGAATTTTTTTTTTTAATCCAGGCAGCAGGAATCGAGCCCAGACTTTCCGGTTACAAACTCGGAGCGCTACCGCCTGACCTAATCGGTAGTTGAAAAATCCTACCATCGCCACAGTTGTTCAGAATTAGATTTTTGCTGATTTTATCACAATTTTTATTCGATTTAGATTTTCTTTTGTTTTAATTGATGCTGTATAAAATCCTCAGAGATCCCTTGAGGTCGATTAATTCATTTTTTTTTAATTCTGCGTAAACAACAAGCGCACACTGGTTCAGAATTGGATTTTTGCGGATAAATCAGGCCACAGGTAATAATTTTAAACCGATTTAGACAGCTTTTTAAACATATGAATCTGAATAAATTCTACATCATGCTTTTTAAAATTCACTTGTTTTAATCTAAAGTGCAAATTGAATAACTTGAAAATCAATGATAAAGCATTTCCACGCCAGGGGAACAACTTTATGTTGAAGAAAGTTTCATACGATGTCAAGTGACAAAATGAATGAATAAATGAATGAATGGTAGATTATTATATATAATTTTACGTAATTTTGCGGAGAGATTTGGAAGATGGAAAAGAACTGAAATTGAGTGTTCTAAATATGATTGATAGAGCTCTTACTCCGATTACAGCTTTATTGCATTCTAATCCTTAGGATTAAAAATCCATCAAAAAGTCATAACTGGACTAATATCACTCTCGTAGGGGTAATTAACTTTATCAGTCAGTAAATCATCCAACTGTAAATATAGCTCAATGGACTTTTCGAATGCAACAGTCCTTCACTGAGGGGTTAAACCACTCTGCACGGATTAGCGATCGGGGAATAAAAAAATTTAGTATCGAACAATCAAAAATCTATGATCAATATTTAAAAAAAAGTGCTTTAATTATTAAATGCTATCCAGTATGTTGCGAAACCCTTTTATTTTATGGCAGCATACGACGGTTAAATGTGGTAGGTATATTAGCTTATATGTGCACATAAAAATTTCATGATACAGTGCATAAATGTCGATCGAGGTTTATAGCTTTTGGGGAATGTTATATTCAGGGTATCTTAACCGCAAAAGGCTAAAAAGGGAACAATGGTTAAAATGTTTGTGATTTTAACACACTTTGCAATACAAAATATAACCAGACTTCATAGCCACAAATTCTCTTAAAATAGGGGAATGATAGGGGAAAATTTTGTTAAAAATAAAATTAATGTAGATGTCATACTGAGCTCAATATGAAGCTCTTTAAATTCTTAAGATTTCAAGTCAAAGAGATTAGTTATTTACAAAAAGAGATGATTTTTCAAAACAAAACGACGACTTTTCAACAAGAGGTCTAAGTTTTTGAACTGAAAAGTCGAATGTTTTAGAAAACAGTTCACCTTCAAACCGGAAAAGATGAATTTTCAACAATTTGTTCATTTTCATTTTCAATTAAGAAAGAAGAATTTTCAACCAAATAGTTGAATTTTTAAGCAAATAGCTGAATTGTCAACCACAACAAATTAATTTTAACCAAGCAGTTGCATTTATAATGAAATAGTTAAACTTTTAAACAAAAGAGACAACATTTTCAACAAAATGTACATGCACTTTTAAGTAAATAGTTGAATTTTTAAGCCAAAAAGACGAATTTTCTACACAAAAATTGAACTTTCGACCAAAAGAGATGAATTTTCAACCAAAAAAGATAAATTTAACAAAATAATTAAATTTTCATAAAAATAATTAAATTTTCAATCTAATAGTTGATTTTCAACCAAGCGGTCGAATTTTCAAATAAAAAAGATTAAACTTTAAGACGAAAAAGTTGCATTTTTAACCAAATAGTTGAATTTTAAACAAAAAAGTTAATTTTCAACCAAGAAAGATAGCAAAAAAAGATCAATTTTTTTATCTAAAAAGACGAATGTTCAACAAAACACTTTAAATTTCCAACAAAAATGATTTCTTTTTACTAAAATAAATTAATTTTCAACAAAATAATTAAATTTTCCACAAAATAGTTGAATTTACAAGCCAATACAGTGAACTCTTGCCTATTTCAAGATGCACCTATTTTGAGGCTTGCCTATTTCAAGTCCCCCATGCTGGGAGATTTCAAATTGCGCAGTTCCGTCACGTCCCACCACGGTCTCTGTACGGTCTCGCCCGCGTCAGTGGCTGACCAATTAAAAAGAGGTCCGATGAGCGGGAAGCTCTCGTTGGTTTGAATTGAGTATTTTAGCATGACGTCATGGGAATGCATACGAGCTTTTGGAGAAAATATTCTAAACGTAATTAAAACGTTAAAACCGTGATTCTTTTGTCGATTGACGACCTTTCAGTTTCACGAATGAAATTAAATATCCAAAATTTCAGGTTAGTGTATTAAATAGATTTGATCAGAATCGGGCACTTTAATCTCAAATTTCGGATAGTTGATTGTATTTCGTGAAACTGAAAGGTCTTCAGCCGATAAAAGGATAAAACAGAATTCACGGAATTCATGGAATTCTATTAATCACGGAATTTATAGAATTCACGGACTTTTTGGAATTTAGGGAATAAACGGAATTCACGGAATGAATGGAATTAATTAAATTCACGGAATTAATGAAATTTACGGAATTCATGGAATTCACAGATTTCCCAATCCATGCGTTCCTTGAATTCCGTGAATTCAATGAATTCCATGAATTGCTTGAATTTCGTGAATTCATTTAATTCCGTGAATTCTTTGAATTTGTGTATGCATTCCGTGAATTCCATGAATCCCGTGAATTCCATTCATTTCGTAATTTCTATGAATTCCGTGAATTCACTGAATTCCACGAATTTATTGAATTCCATGAATTCATTGAATTCCATGAATTCATTGAATTCCATGAATCATTGAATTCCATGAATTTCGTTAATTCCATGAATTTCGTGAATTCCATGAATTCAACGAATTCATTGAATTCCTTGAATACCTTGAATTCCTTGAATTTCATGAATTCCTTGAATTCATTGTATTCCATGAATTTCTTGAAATTCGTGAATTTCATGAATTCCTTGATTTCATTGAATTCCATGAATTACTTGAATTACTTGAATTCCATGAATTCATTCCACTTAAACATTCTTTCGAAGTATCACTTCTACCGTGCGTCCCGACAGACCCACATTTTTTTAGAAATTTTTGGGTATAATATTTGTCGAGATATCCCGCCGCAAATATGCTACAGAATAAGTGTTCCTGGCTACTGGACTAGTATTGTAAAATTCCCATAAACGTGAGGTAGCACGCAAATACCAGCATTTGGAAAATGCAACATTATGTATTGTAGCGTTAACTTACGTTTCGGAAAAAAACTTCCAATTGGAAGTTTCCAACATACATTTTTTACAGTGTACCAAGTAGTTTAATTTTCTACCAAATTATTGAATTTTAAAGCTAGAACACGATTTTTCTACAAAACAATTGAATTTTCAATTAAAAAATATGAATTTTCTACCAAAAAGTACGAATGTTCAACAAAATACTTAAAATTTCAAATATGAAAAATCAATTTTCAATTAATCAAGCAAGACTTTATTTTAAATAAAAAACAATTGAATTCAACCAAAAAATGCGAATTTTCAAAACAAAAAGTTGAATCCTTAACAAAAGCAGATTAATTTTTAAACAAACAGTTGCATTTTGAATGAAAAAGATAACATCTCTACCAATATAGTTCAATTTTGAACCCAAATAGATGAATTTTGAGCAAAAAACCGTTTGAATTTTCTACCGAAAAAGTTGATTTTTTTTCTAAACCAAAAATATATTAGTAGACTTTTCAACAGAAAAGAATGAACTTTAAACCAAAATTGTTGGATCTTCTTATTGGGTTCTATTCTTTCAGTTCGCATTCAAGCGAAAGCCTGAGAAAAAGGGTAAGTTTCTTGACAACAGGATAAAAAGAGGAATTCTTTAAAAAAAAAAAGAGGGAAAAAGGGGAAATAGGGTAAAGTCTGTATAGTAAAATTACAATCGAGGTATGTGAAGTCAAACCACAATATGTATTTGTAAAGTGCTTCTTTGAAATTACAATAATAGTATTGTAAAGTTGAAATATATGCGCGTGCGCCGCTGTAGAGTGGCACCAGCGTCGCGTCGATCGTGAAACTACAATCCATCATCAATTATAAAATTACATTGCGTTTTGGTAATAAACTTCCATTACTCTACTGGAATTTTAAAACATAAATCTTTTACAACCAAAATACGGAAGGTTCTGTAACGTCTCGAATAGAATCTTTATTTAAACCCTCTCCATCAAGATCGGCATTGATTTAATTAATTCCGTCGTTGTGGTCCTGACTAGAGTACCTCTATCATCTCAAACGTCAAGCTAGCTCGTGTCACGAACTTCAACACAAAATGGGTTGTGTACTCGAAGACCTGAATCTAGACTCTAGGTTCTAGGTTCTAGGATGAGGGCTCTTACTGACGAACACAGGGCAGACTATCTTGAATGCTTTGATTACGGGGACCAACAAGACAGTTACTCAAGGTATACCTGCGTCTCAATTCGCAACATGTACTTGCATGAACATTCAAGGTACCAGCACGAAAGCCCGCATTACCAAAGTTGCCCACTACCAGGGCTTGGAATCAACCCGGGGGGCACCTGTGGGACGAAACGATCCAATTTAACTTCGGCATCAATGCTAACCTCGAGCTCTGATGTTCTCCACTGGCACCAGTCTTTTCCTTCGATTAAAATGTCTCGTGCGATTTAAGAGAGATCGGTGACAAGGATGTGGACCTAAACCAGAACTGAACTCTGTTTCATCCTATCTCACCAAACCGCAGTCGATATCCATCTACGTCCGAAGCGAAACAGGAAAACGAAAAGTGAGACTGGGTAGAAACCAGGGAAAATAGGATGACTCCACCACCACCATGCCATGGCGTAACCACTTTAGCGAAATAGAATTCCCAGTCAAAGAAAATCGAACACCTTTTCATCTCCACGAAAACCCTTCGCAACGTTATACGTCAGTACAAGGAAACAAACGCGTTCAAGTCGAATACGCATCTGTTATCTGAAAATAAATCGCTTTTATGTCCTTCTACATGAGTATTTACTTTGTCGAGAGTCGAATGAAAGCTTTTTTAGATTTATTTAAATTGAAGTCGCCATATTATAATAGAAACTTAATCAAAAAAGAAAGAAGGCATACGGTATATTTTTCAAAAGTTTACCTTCCCTGATAACCAAGATCAGCAGGGTTCAAGCCTTCGCAAAAGAAAAGAAGGTTTAGGGTTGATTCTAATGTGCTTGAAGTTCTGATACCTGAAGTTCAGAACGCTCAAATGAAGGAAACATTTTTTTCCAGTTTTATTTTATCAAAAAATATTGTTTCAACTATATAATTAAAATAATGCATTCGTAGTTTATTTTGTAATCTGTTATTTGCAATATAAAGTGAATCAATATTTCAGCGCTGTTTCTAGTTTACAAAGCCACCAGTAAAAATTTCGTTCATTTGAAGCACATGAAGTTCTGAACGTTCAAATGAACGAAATTTTTACTGGTGGCTTTGTAAACTAGAAACAGCGCTGAAATATTGATTCACTTTATATTGCAAATAACAGATTACAAGATAAACTTCGAATGCATTATTTTAATTATAGTTGAAACAATATTTTTTGATAAAATAAAACTAAAAAAAATGTTTTGTTCATTTGAACGTTCTGAACTTCAGGTGCATTGATTCTGAACGAATCTACTTACATTACAACATTTTCCAAATAGGAAAAGTAATAATCTAGAAAATCACACATTTCTACAAATTGCTAATTTCAAAACATCCTTTAAGAAATATTTTAACAAAATATAGATATTTTTTAAAAATTGAGGTAAAAATTGATGCCTGAATTAAAAGAAATATTAATGGTATTCATAGGCAACCCTGCAGATTGGAACGAATTAGCGTAGGGTGGCCGCAATAATTCATTTTCAAAATTCCTTGACTTTTCCCTGATTTTCCCCGAACAATTTTTCATTTTCCCTGACCATGATTAATATTCAAAGACCAGCATTTTGATCTCGTAACATTTTTAACACAGAATCTTTTATAAACGAAATAAAACAATTTTAGATTAGAATTAACATTTTGTCAATCTTTTTATTTATTGCAACCAAAGAAAGAAAAGGTGACCGAATGATAGAATTTTACAATAAGAAAGAATAAACAATAAACATCCACCAAAAACAGTTGAATTTTCAACAAAAACAGTTTAATTTTCAACAAAAAAAAGATGAATTTTCAATGCAAAAGGACAAACGTTCAGTCCAAATAGACAAATGTTCAACAAAACAGTTGAATTTTCGAACAAAAAAGATTATTTTTAAAAATATACTGGAATTTTGAACAAAATAAATTACTAATACAAGTATTATATATAATAGTCGTATTAGTAATTTATTACATTATCAGGTTTTTTTTTATTATTTATGATCAGGGTGGTCGCAAAACTTCATTTTTAAAATACTCTTAATATTTCCCTGACAAATTTTTCATTTTCCCTGACCATTAGTATTCAAAGACCAGAATCTTAGTCTTTTAACGTTTTTAACATAGAATCTTTTATAGGCAGAATGATACCATTTCAACTTGAAATTTAAAATTTTCTAATTTATATCCTTAACAGTGATTTAAAGTGTCTTTTTTTGGAATTCCCTGACGTTCGCAAATTTTTGTTTCCGAAGCCCTGACTTTTCCTGACCAATAAGATTCCTTGACTTTTCTTTGGTTTCCAGATTTTCCCTGACCTACGGCTACCCTGTTATAATAGAAACTTGATAAAAAAGAAAGAAGTCATACCGCATCTTTTTTAAAAGTTTATCTTTCACCCTCGTTTTCAACCCCCAAGATAATGAGAAATCGAAAAAAATTCCAAAAAACCCTGACTTCCAGACCTAAAATTTTATGCCATAGAATGGTTCCATTTGATATCCAAAGATACCAAAAAAAGTTTCACAATAAAAAATGAGGAGAACCGAAATTAGAAGGACCTTTAATTAAAAGCATTTAACTTTAACCGAAGCTCTGGGACGTTGAAATCTAAACGCCATTAAATTAGAATATCCCGAGTTTATACAATTTAAACACGGAAAAGACTGAATTAAAAATCGTTGACCGAGTAAAGTTTCTTAATTAACAGTTTTCAACACAAATTAAGAAATTATCTCTCTCTTTGAATTAGTTAAGGCCGCAAAATTTGCCCATGGATCCTGGGACATTTACTCCTTTAATGTCTTTTAACTCTATCAAGCAAGATGCAATTTACATTGTGTACTACGTATTTCTGTTAGTTAACTTGCTCTTGTTTACTCTCTGTACCAAGCAACTCAGGCAGTGGGGTCTTGTAACTACAACTTACTCTGGAGTCAGATAAAAGACAATTACACACACAATTGTGGAACTTGTAATTATCTAAACTGTTGAACCTCTCTATGCAAATTGCAATAATTAAGGTAATTTTCCTTCATTAAAAAATTTTTTTTTAAACAATCTTATTTAAAATATTCGTACTGAGGTTTTTATACTCACAAAGTCTTTTTTACTCAGTGATTCGAAATTGTTGAACTTACCTGGAACAAAAAGAAAAAATATATTCGTTATGAAAAAGAAAACTGATGTAAATAAGTTCCTATAACTTGGAATTATTAGTGTTAATGTATCACTCGAAGTTTAGAAAACGAATTCACTTCAGTGACTACTGTAACTTCAAAAAAAAATTCCAGACCATTTCCCGGTCGTCCTGGTCAAAAATGACATTTTTTCCGGTTGAATTTTAAGCGTTTATATAAATCATTATTCAATAATAATTGCTTTGTTTAAACGAATTTTAAAATAATTCAACATTTTTGAAATCCAAGTGAAACCCAAAATGCTCTTAAAGCAGGGTGGTGATTTTTCAATAAAACAAGGGAATAGTTGAATTTTCAAACCAAAAAATTAATTTTTAACTAAATAGTTGAACTTTCAAGCAAAAGAGACAAATTTTGAGCACAAAAGTTGTATTTTTAACCAAATACTCAAATTTTCAACCTACGAAGATGAATCTTCAACCAATTGATTGAAGTTTCAAACAAAACAATTAAACTTCAACCAAAAACAATTACATCTTCAACCAAATAGTTGAATTTTCAACCAAATAAAATGACTTTTCTATCAAAAGATGATTTTTCAATACAAAAGGATGAATTTTCTATTCAAGAAGACGAACGTTCCACAAAAACAGTTGACTTTTCAATAAAAAACTTGACTTTTTAAGAAAATAGTAATTTTTTGAGAAAATAATTAGATTTTCAACCAAATAGTAAAATTCTTAACCACAATAGGTGAATTCTTGGCCAAAACTATGATAGAAGACTTTTCAATAAAAAAGAATTAACTTATTTGAACCATAAAAGATGAATTTTCAAACAGAGAAGATTTATTTTCAACCAAAAGATGAATTTTAAATCCAAAACGAAGGATTTTTTATCCAAAAAGACGAATGTTCAAGAAAATAGTTAAATTTTCGACCAAAAAAAAAACTTTTTAAAAAAACTAGTTGAATTTTCAATTCAAAAAATTAATTTTCAACCAAACACTTGTATTTACAACCAAATAGTTGAACTTTCAAGCAAAAGAGACCAATTTTGAGCATAAAAGTTGCATCTTTAACCAAATACTCAAATTTTCAACCTACGAAGATGAATCTTCAACCAATTGATTGAAGTTTCAAACAAAAAAAATTAAACTTCAACCAAAAAGAGTTACATTTTCAACCAAATAGTTGAATTTTTAACCAAATAAAATGACTTTTCTACCAAAAGATGAATTTTCAATTCAAAAGGATGCATTTTATATTCAAAAAGACGAACGTTCCACAAAAACAGTTGACTTTTCAATAAAAAAAATTGACTTTTTAAGAAAATAGTCATTTTTGGAAGAAAATAATTAAATTTTCAACCAAATAGTAAAATTCTTAACCAAAATAGATGAATTCTGGGCCAAAAATATGAAAGAAGACTTTTCAATCAAAAAGAATTAACTTATTCCAAAAAGAATCTTATATATCCAAAAAGACGAATGTTCAAGAATATAGTTAAATTTTCGACCAAAAAGATTACTTTGAAAAAAAATAGTTGAATTTTCAACTCAAAAAATTAATTTTCAACCAAAAAGTTGAATTTTTAGGCCAAAGAAGAAAATATTTTAAAATACAGTTAAATTTTCAACCAAAAAAAGAGAGTTTTCTACAAAAAGATGAATTTTCAATCCAAAAGGATGAATTTTTTCTATTCAAAAAGACGAACGTTTAACAAAAAAAATTCAGTTTTCGATCGAAGAAATAGATGAATTCTGGTACAAAAATGTCACACTAGACTTTTCAATTAAAAAGAATTAACTTTCAACCATAAAAGATGAATTTTCAACCAAATAAAAATTACATTTCTACCAAAAAATGAATTTTCAATTCAAACGGATGGATTTTCTATCCAAGAAGACGAATTTTCAACAAAATTGTTTCATTTTTCACCAAAAAAGATGCCTTTTCAACAAAATAATTAAATTTGCAATCAAACAGTAGAATTTTCAAATAAAAGAGATGAATTCTGAACTAAGAATATAATAGTAGATATCGTCAATGAAAAAGAATGCACTTTTCCAATAAAAAAGACGACTTTTCTACCAAAAGATATGCATTCTGAACCAAACATATAATAGTAGATTTTTCAGCGAGAAAAAGGGAATTTTCCGGGAAACAGGTTAAAAAAAGGAACTCCTTAAAAAAAAGGGAATAGGGAAAAGAGGGTGAAGTCTGTGATTTAATAAACTGCAGTGAAAATTTTGAGCGAAGAAGCAACTGATGTTATTTCCAAATATAAATTGTGATGTTCTGCAATAAAAGCATTCTTCGTCGATCGCAATTTAGGAGATACTCGCGTTTTTGTAACCCATGATCTTAATTAAATCGATTTTGGATTTTCGATAAGAAATCATACATAAATGAATAATCATAGTATAAGTAAAAGGAACATTCATTTTTGAACGAAACATTAAATTAAAAATCTTAAATATAAAATGATCTTCGATATTTTAACGGAAATGGTTGGTAATTCTTTTTCGAAGAACGAGACGATATTTATTGCAAAAGTAAAAAAAATGAAAAATTAACAATTTTGAAAAAAAATCCAGGCTTTTTGTAGGCTTTTTCCCGGTGCTCAAAATTCCAAGCTAATTACGGGGTTTTCCAGTTAATAGCCACCCTGAATACTGATGTGAATAACTTCCTATAACTTTCAATTGTTAGTGTCAAAGTATCACTCGAAGTTTAAATAACGAATTCTGTTCAATGAACTTCCCGGCTAATTAAAACTTGTTAATCGAAACTTCTCGTCTACTAATCGAATCTCAGAAGTACTTAATATCTGCTTTAATTAAAAACTTTTTCAAAGCCTCAAAATTTTGTATTCAAATATAAATTTCTACTTGAAAAGAGAAGTAGTAGGGCATTAAGAAGCGACAAAAGGTGTCTTATAAAGAGACAGTTACATGACAGGAAAGTGAGAGGCAGTTCCCTGAACTGGATTTATTATTCTCAACGTGATATTACAGTCTACCTAAGAAATAGGGTCGAACCTTTTAAATCTTATTACAACCTTTTTCAGACGAGGGAGAAAGAATTAATGAAATATCTTTTTTAGATTTTCCATAAATCTATACAAATTAAATTATATTTATGGAATACATAGATTAGCAGTTCGAACTCGAAAGTTCATTGCCTCACTACC
>CAKNYM010045953.1:172430-183601 GCA_932195095.1 Andricus curvator
ATCCTTGTTTTTCTCATAAAAATACTGATTAAGATAAAAAATAACCTTGACGCTCTTTACGCCAAATTTGTTACGCACAATTACGCAATATCATTTTATGACGTCATCGGTAACCTTGGAGAATATTCCAGAAACTTAGCACGGACACTAACCACTTGAGCTGTGAAATGGTATCAATGTCGGTAACACTGCGCTTTTTACAGAGAATTCAAAAGATATGAGAAAAAATTCGCAAAATTTAATATCACTAACAGAAAAATTGAAATTCGCAGAGAGGCCCTCGATACGGCAAATATGTATATATGTGAAAACCTTGGCACGATTCCGTGCACTGTGACTTGCCCCAGAGATTGTATTATCGACGTGCAGCGGTCCTGAGGCCATACTATGCTCTCCAGTCTTCACTTATGAATATATATATATATGCATACATATTTATACGAATGCATGTATATATTGTATAGTTTATAATATACGTGTGAAAACTGTCGCGTTACTCCGTAGGACAGTTGGCACGAAGAATTGGAGTACATATCAACGACGTCTTGATTTACGAGCTGCCCCAAATAAATCAACCCCCTCTGACGCCGCCCTCTTTTGCAGTTATTGCCTGTCGATGCGATGCGACTCGACAGACGCGGGACGATTTCGTGGTCGCTAGGCGATTTCTGTCGGCGAAGCGATTTACACTTGCCGTGAAATTCCACCAGGAAATAAGCCGAGCAAGGCAGAAATCAATCGCAACCAACTTTTCATGAAACTTTGCAAGGCAGACAAAAAATCAATTTTTTTTAATTAAATCAAAAAATTCTTTACTCGACAAAAGTAAATGTGTTTGGAAATATAGAATAATTTCTTTTGTGAAATCCGATATTGGAAGCTTTCGAAATAATAATGCATAGTTATAAGAACAGGGTAGCTGCAAAACTTCATTTTCAAAATTCCCTGACTAATTTTTTCCCCCTGAGCATTAACCCTTAAAGACCAAAATTCTAATCTTGTAACATTTTTAATGTACCATAATCTTTTATAAATGCAATGAAACAATTTGAAATTTAAAATTAGAAATTTGTTATTTATTATTCTAAGGGCTGCCACAGCCTAATTTACTTGAAAAAAGTGAAAAGGTGACCATTTAAATTTAATAGAATTTAAAAGAATTCGATGAAAATGATCAAAATTCATCGTAAATAAAGTAAAAAAAGTTCCAGTGAATTAAAAACAATTCAAATATATGGAAAACTTCACTGAATTCAGTAAGTTTGAAATGAGTTTAGAAACATTTAAGGAAATTTAAAAGAATTTGATGAAATTCCGAAGAATTCAAGCTGAGTTTAAGGATATACTAAAGTTATTTGATGTTTAAAAATGAGCATTGTTTAAACAAATATATAAAATCGAGGGCAATATTCCCATTGTTAATTGTAACTGATATAGAAACAGAACTGAAGGAAAACTTTAGAAACAAATATTTCAAGTTAAAATTGTTTCTTTCATTCTAGTTATTTAAAGTTTTCTATTTTTTCATTCTGTTTAGGTAAAAGTTGCAATTACTATGTGATCCTAATGTTATAGGGCTCTTTTTATTCCTTGAAAGATTCTCTGAAAATCACTTTGCACTTTCTTCTTTGAAAATTTTCATTTGGGAATTATACAATTCTTAATTTTATAAATAATATTTTTCATTACATAAAACCCTAAATACCTATTTTTAAATTAACAATTTCAATCTGAAATATTTTTTTCTAAGGTTCGCCTTCAGTTTTGTTTCAAAATTAGTTATAATTAAAAATAGGAAAATTTTCCTCGATTTTATTAAGGAGATAAGATAAGAGAATTTAAAGGAATTTAAAATAAACCAGGATAAATTATCAAATGAATTATTAATTTTATTAATTATAATTATCAAATACCAAATGAATTAAAATGAGTTGCAACAAATATTTGAAAATCTCTTCAAATCTTAGAAACCCTTCGAGAAACCCTACAAAATAGCTTACTTCTGGTGAATAAATTCTTGGAAATCCATTAAAATATTATAAAATTCCGTGAAACTCTATGAAATCCAAATTATATTTCCTGACAAATTGATTAAAATACCTTTGAGGGCTTTTAAAATCTCTTAAAATCATCGAAATTCTCGGAAATCTTATAAAATTGCTGGAAATTTTTTCAAATATTTTGAAACCTTATAGGTATTGTAAAACTGTTCCAAATTCTATTAAATTTTTTAATATCCCATGAAAAATGTTTTAAATCCCTTTACATCATTCAAATCCTCGGAAATCCTTTAAAAATGTTTAATTTCTTGAGAATGCCTTGGAATCATTTAAAATACCCGAAAATATTTTAAATTATTTGAAATCCTTTCAAATTATTGAAAACAATTTAAAAATACCTAAAATTTTTCAAATCTTTTGAAATCCCTTGAAACTTTTTTAAGCTCTTTAGAATGCCTTGGAATCTCTTAAAATATCCGAAAATATTTCAAATCCTTTGAAATCCCTTAAAATTATTGAAAGCAATATAAAAATCCCTAAAATTTTTCAAATCTTTTGAAATCCCTTGGAACTGTTTAAACCTCTTGAGAATGCCTTAAAATCTTTTAAAATATCCAAAAATATTTCAAATCCTTTGAAATCCCTCAAAATTATTGAAATTAATTAAAAAATCCCTAGAATTTTTCAAGTTTTTTTAAATTCCTTGAAACTTTTCAAAGCTCTTAAAGATGCCTTGAATTCTTTTAAAATAACGTAAAATATTTCAAATCCTCTAAAATCCCATTAAGTTACTAAAATCAATTGAAAATACCTTGCAATCTTTTAAAATACCCTAAGATATTACAAATCCTTTGAAATCCCTTCAAATTATTGACATATATTATAAATTCTTCGAAATCTTTTCGAATACTCAAAAATATTTCAAATCCTTGAAAATCTTTTGAATTTTTTTTAAATATCCTAAAATCTTTAAAATTCTTTCGAAACACTTCAAATTATTGAAATCTATTAAAAATACCCTAATATATTTCAAACCCTGTGAAATCTTTTGTAACCCCTTGAAAGTTTTTAAAACTCTTTTGAAAAATCCTTGGAATTTTCTAAAAAAGAAACGCTAAAATCTTAAAAATTCTTTGAAATATTTGATAATATCCTCAACTCTTTGGAAATACATTAAAATATTATAAAATCTCGTGAAATTACATGAAATCTGATTATATTTCCTGAAATCCTGGAAAATGTATTAAAATACCTGGAGAGCTTTTAAAATCCCTTAAAATCATTGAAATGCTCAGAAATCTTAAAAAACTATAAAATCGTTCCACGTCTTCCGAAATTCTTTAAAACACCGAACAAAATCTTGTTAAATCTCATAAAATCGTTCAAATCCTGGGAAATTTCTTGTACATTTTTTAATCTCTTGAAAATTCCTTGGAATCTTTAAAAATACCCTAAAATATTCCAAATTCTTTGAAATATTTTGAAACGCGTTGAAACTTTTTGAAATCTATTGAAAATTCTTGGAATTTTTAAAAATGATCTAAAAACTTAAAAATCCTTTGAAATTATTGAAATCTGTTAAAAACTTTAGGAATCTTTCACAAAACCTTAAAATATTTCAAAAGAATATCTTAAAAACATGACTGAAAACTCATTTGAGAAAGAAGTGACTAAAAGTGAATGTGTATCAGCCCTGATTATTCTCGACAGTTACTTAAAATGCTTCAACATAAATTCCCTCATTTTTGCAATTTTTTCAAAATCCGTGACTTTTTCCTGATTTCCAGGATTTCCCTGACCTGCGGCCACCCTAGACAGAAATCAATAGTTGAAAGCAAACAGACTTTAGATAAAAATAACTTCATTGAAAGCAAGATTGAAAGGTACGAGTGTAAAGTGGACAGAATAAATCATTCGATACTCCGGGAATCCCTTTCAAATTTGATTAATTCTGAACTAAAGTTGAATAAATATCTTCCATAACTCCTTTGAAAATTGATTCTGAGGGCGATGTTTGTTTACTTTTTCGTATACCAAAACTCACGATGAAGTTCAATATTTAAAAAAAACAACAAAGCTCCCGAAGCTCTGGTATTCAATATCGCTGCAATACCTTCCTCGAGGCTTAACGATCAATTTTATTAAAGTATTGGAAAATTGATATCAAAGAGAGGATAAACAAACTATGAATTTTAACAAGCTGATTCTGCCAATACCAATTTACAGATTAGTTTCACACCCGACATTATAAAATTAAGTTCCTATGTTTGAATTAGAAGATCCCTGACAACTCCCGGGGTTTTCAAGGTTTATTTATTTATATTTATTATATATTTTATTATATTTATTTATTAATTTATAGATTTTGCCGGGTATATTTTATTATAATACCTATCCATTCAATTTTTTTTTCATTTGTGAAAGTAACTTTATAAACGGACAAGTAGTATCTTAATGCTCGAGTTTCTAGAGATTTAATTTAATACATACTTTTAATTTAGAAAGCTTTCACAAATTATTACAGGATATTCCTAAATATATTAATCATCACCATCGAATAATTTAATAAATAATACTAGAAACATAATTAATAATTTATTGAATTTTTTCACCGCATAATTGAATTTTCAACCAAAAAGGATGACTTTAACAAAATTGTTGAATTTTACGTAACTTTTGATGAGTTGTCTATAGTGTTAACATTATGTTACGTTAATCGATTAAAAATAATGAAAAACACAATTTTTTTAGAAAAGATGTCCGCATTTATTTTTTTATGAAGATTGCTTATAATAATTGTAAAACTGATTGGTTGGTTAAGAGTAATTTTTAATTTCCAATTCCCTAATCCCAATCCAAATCAAAATTACCATTCTTTTCGAAAATTCCTGGTTACAATTGAGAATTTTTATTCTTCTGGATAAATTCCGGTTCCAACTCAAAATTTCTGAAAATTTGAGAATTCCCTGTTCCAAGTCAGATTTTATTTAAATTTGCAAATTCCCTGTTCCAAGAAAGAATTATATTTCTTTTAAAAATGCCATGTTCAAATCCAAAATTAAAATTCTTTTCGAAAATTCTTCGTTTCAACTCAGAATTAGAATTCTTTTGAAAAATTCCCTGTTACAATTCAAAATTCTAACTCTATTCGAAAATTACCAGTTCTAGCACAGAATTGGTTAAAATTTCAAAATTCTCTGCTCCAACTCAGAATTTATTTAAATTTCAAAATTCCCAGCTGCAAGTCAGAACTATATAATTCTTCTGAAAAATTCCTTGTTACAAGACAGAATTTTAATTCTTGTCGAAAATTCCCTGTTCCAATCCAGGATTTTAATTCTTTTCGAAAATTACCTGAAATATTTCAAATCGGTTGAAATTTTTGGAAATTTTTTTAATTCCCTAAAATACCGTTAAATATTTTGAAATCTCAAAAATCCTGTAGTATCCTTGGAATACCTTGGAATACAAAATGCGCAGTTTAAGCAATTTTTAAGAGTTTTATTTACTTTTTTTTTAATGTACCTTGTTAAGCTTGCTAGTGATACTTTAGTAAACTATATTGCTATTTCATGATAATTGTGATTGTTATACACAAATTTTGTTAACAAATGCACAGTTTAGGCATTATAAGTTTTTGCAATGACGGATGTTTTGTCAAATAAAATGCTTTGTCCTGTTTCGATATGATGCTTAGCTAGAGCTGATTCCATGAAATGTTTCAGCCTGACTTTACTCTCATGTTCCTTTACACATTGGCTCACCGCTCTCCCGGTTTCTCCAATATAGACTTTGCTTTTTATTAGTTGGTGGTACTAATGAAATTGTTGTGCCAACTGATAAAATAGCATCATCAACTAATAAAATAGGAGTACCCTATCTTACAAACTAAATTGTTATCCCAACTAACCATTTTTTTTCAGTGTAGTACATCTTAGTTTGATTGATTCAGTTTTAAAGTATTTTTCTGTTAGAACTAGAAATTTGTTTCTATGTATGTAATTCCTAGCCTAGAAGCAAGTCTCTCAGTATGTTGTGAATGACTGTGGGACCGTTTACACGTGCGAAAACCAACAGCTTCGCGTTATGACATTTAACTACAGTTTCGCACGTTGCGAATACAGAATTACGCAACTCTCCTGTTATTGTTCAGTTTATTGCCGGAATAACGCTACGAATAGGTACGTACTACAAATGATCCAACTAGTACAGACCAGTGTCACGGAATTTTCAGGAATTGTTAAAGCCTAGTTTGACGTCCTACTTTCGAAAGACTATACAACTCTCGCTTACATGATTCCGCACTGCTGTCGCAATTTCTGGCTTCGAAATCACACGCGATACAAAAAATTCGACATCAATTTGAGTGTTCTGCGGTATCACAGGGATAAAAAATATTCCTGGCTGAATTAAGCAAGTTTTGTTCCACAATTTAGTCGAAGTAACAAATAAAAAAAAACTGTACAGAAAGTTGATATGGGATAAAACCGGAAATATTTTATACTCGTATGAAGGCGTTTGGAATTGAAAGTCATCATGTACTTGAAGTTCCGAACGTTCAAATGAACGAAATATTTTTCCCTATTTCTATTATCTATATTTCGAAACTCATAATTAATGAATAAACCTCATAGCCCAAAATGCTCTCAAGCAGGGGAACTAGGGTGATTTTTCACGAAAAAAATGTAATCATAGGGGCATACATTATTTTAAATAAATATCATGTATAGGTACCATATTGAATTCAATATGAAACATATTCCATTTTCAGCAAAACTGTTGAATTTTCAACCAAACAAGATTCATTTTCTATCAAAAGAGATGAATTTGCTGAATTATAAACAACAATTAAGACCAAGCAGTTGCAGTTACAACCAAATATTAAACTGTCAAGCAAAAGAGACGAATTTTCAACCAAATAGTTGAGTTTTTAACCCAATAGTTGAATTTTCAAACATACACAGAAAAAACTAAGAATAAAATTTGTTGCAGGAAATTTATTAGAGCGATAAAGTTTTGTTCAGCCAACTTCGTGTCTTTCAAAATACATGTGTTTGTCATGGAAAAACAAAAGAAAGTTTAACCGATATTTGTGTAAAGTTTATCCTTTGAAGTTAATTTTTGTTGCAAAGAATCTTTCGTCGGAAATCGATGTAAAGTTTATCTTCTGTTTTTTCTGTGTAAATGATTAAACTTCAATCAAATGGTTAAATTTTAAAACAAAAAAGATTAACCTTTAACCAAAAACAGTTGCATTTTTAACCAAATAGTTGAATTTTCAAGTCAAAAAGACGAATGTCCAACAAAACAGTTACATTTTTTACCAAAAAGATGACTTTTTAACAAAATAGTAGAATCATAAAGAAAAAAATTTCAAGAAAATAGTTAAACTTTTACCCAATTAGTTGAATTTTCAACCTGAAAAGATCTATTTTCAATCAAACAGTTGAATTTTCAACTAAAGAAGACCATTTTTCAACCAAGTAGTTGAATTTTTAAATAAATAAGACGCATTATCAACCAAAGCAAAAAAATGAAGTCTCAAACAATTACGTAATATTTGATAATTAATGCAGAAAATGATATAATTTAAAATAAAAAACCGATGAATTTAACCCAGAAAAAAACTACTTTTCAACCAATAGTTGAATCCTTAACCAAAAAAGATTAATTTTTAACCAAACAGATGAATTTTTAAACCAAAAAAGCTAAAACTTCTACCAAAAAAGATAAATTAAAAAAAAGTTTAATTTTCAACCCAAAAAGACAAATTTTTATCAAAAAATTTGAATTTTCAAGCCACAAAGAAGTATTTTTTTTAAACAGTACGAATTTTTGATAAAAAATTTAATGTTGAACCAACGAAATGAATCTTCAACTAATAAAATAAATTTTCAACAAAGTAGCTCAACTTTCAACCAAGCCTCGAACCAAGCAGTTGAATTTACAACCAGGAAGTTTAATTTTCTACCAAAAACACGAATTTTCAACAAAATACATGAATTTTCAATAAAATAGTTAAATCTTCAACAACAAAAAATGATTTTTTCACAAAATAGTTCAACTTTCAGTAAAAAAATATGACTTTTGAACAAAATAGTTAAATTTTCAACCAAATAGTAGAATTTTTAAGAAAAAAAAAAAAGATTAATTATGAACTAAAAATATAATAAACTTTTTAACTGAAAATAATTAACTTTCAACCAAAAATATTTGGATTTTATTATTGGGGAAAAAACGAGAAAAAGGTGAAATTTCTTGAAAACAGAGGAAAAGAGAGGAAATATTTAAAAGGCGGGAAACAGGAGAATAGGGAAATGAATGTAAAGTCTGAATGAACTATTGTTTTATTTTTAATATAATAATATAGTTGTCTACATTTTCAAACACTAAGTGCGCCAAGTTTAAAAGTTTTGAAATAAAAAATTTGAGATAATCAAAATTATCAAAAGCATCCAAACTAGAAAACGATCAAAATTGAAAGCATCCCAAATTGTAAAGAATCAAAATTTGAAAATGCTTAAAATTTAAAGAATTCGATTTTGCAAAGAATATAAATAAATTGAAGCTTCAGCAGAGGATAACGTTGGATCAACAAAAAGCTGTTATGCTGGAATCTTTTATCAAACTGTGAGCACATGTTGATATACTTTGTTATATGACGTAGTTTTAAATAAAAGTATGTTTGTTGAACCAATGTTATCTCTGCTGAGGCTTCAATTAAATATATTCAATATTGACAGAATTACAATTTTTAACACGTACCAAACTGAAACATATAAAGCTGAATAAATCCAAAATTGAAAGAAAACAAATTCAAAAGCGTTTAAAAATGAGAGAGTAGTTGAAATTTAATTTCTTTAGAGCATCCTAACTAGATTTGTAATGATCCTAGATTTTTTTAAATAACAATTTAAAAGAATTCGAATTTAAAGAGATCCAAAAATTGACCCCATTAAAAAAAATACATAATTGGGAGTTTACTAAATTTCTAGAATTGGAAATTAAAATTAAAACATACTAAACTATACGCATTCAAAATTGAAAGAATCACAACTTGACACTTAAGTTTAATCAAATAAAATTTGACAAACTTCATATTTGAAAGTAACCATATTCCAACAAGTAAAAAATTATATAAGAATTTCAGTTTGAAAATATATTATAAAATCAAACAAATGCGGATCGCACAAAAGATTGGTAAAATCTAAAATAATATTTTCAACCTTTGGAAGCATGATAAAATGCGTTGAATCAATTTTGAAGACAACTAAGAATAGAGCAATAAAGAATAAAGAAAGCAGAAAAATTGGATAAAGACCCAGATTAAAAGCATCGCCAACATTGGATTTAAATATTCGAATTTAAAACTTCAAATCATTCGAAACGTCGAAATTTGAACACATACGAAATTGAAAGCTTCGAAATTAGAAAAATTAGGATGTAAAAACGTCTGAATTCAAAAGTACCCGAATTTGAAAGTACCCTAATTTGAAAGAACCCAATACAGAAACTCTAATTAATATATCCAAATCAAACCCATAATTATGTATATCTCGTTATCATACCTGTAAACTTCTCTAATGATGAGTTTCCAATAATATGTTTCTGCATCGTCACGGTTTTGCTTCCTCATCGAGGAAGCTTTGTAAAGGTAACATTTTCTAAAAATTTTAAATACATTTAATTAAACCTTCCTTAATTTAAAAATGTCTAATACAATGTTCTAAGCAATTGTCCAGATGTGTGTGCGTGTGTGTGGATGTCACACTTGTTTGTGAACACGATGCAGATAAATTGATGAAATTTGAAGGACTTATTTTCCCCACTAATATCTTGAAACTGACCAAAGGATTTCTAAAAATATTTATTGCATTTTTTTAGCACTCAATAATATTTTAAAAATCGGTTTTTATAGTAAAACTTTTTTCATTAACATAATTCAAAGTTGATGCAAGAACAGAAAAGATGTTTTGATTCTAGTCGAATCGATTGACCTATAATATTAATACATTTTATTAAAGAGTAGAGTAGTTATGGTAATGTATATATTTTGAAAATCGGTTTTTTATAATAAAACTTTTTTCATTAACATAATTCAAAGTTGATGCAAGAATATAAAAGATTCCTTGGTTCGAGACGAATCGAGTGACCTGCAATATTAGTACATTTTATTAAAGAGCAAGGAAGTTATCGTCATTTAATATATTTTTAAAATCGATTTTTATAGCAAAATTTTTCTCATTCTCATAATTTAAAGTTGATGCGAGAATAGAAAAGTTAAGTTAATTCAAGACGAATCGATTGACCTATAACATTGATACATTTTATAGAAGAGTGAGGAAGCTATGGTAATGCATAATATTTGAAAACACGGTTTTTTATAGTAAAACTTTTTTCAGTAACATAATTCAAAATTGATGCAAGAACGGAAACGATTCCTTGATTCGAGGCCAATCGATTGATATATAATATTAATACACTTTATTGAAGATTAAGGAAGCTATGCTCATTTATAATATTTGAATCATCTGTTTCAAACAGAAAAACTTTTTTCATCGACATAATTCAAAGTTGACGCATGAATAGAAAAGACTTTTTGATCATAAATTTTAAAATAGAATAATTCTGACAATGTTTGTAAAGAAATCAGAAAGCTAGGAACGGGATAGGGTGCGACAGAACTTTTCCCTTCCCTTTTCCAGCTCGAAAAATTAGAATTTAGAATACAAAATTTGATTTGACTGATTTATCTTTGGATTAAAAAAATTTTATTATTTTGTAATTTGGTATTTTTTGTAAATTTCTATTTTTAAATTGATCAAAATGAAGATCTTGGGTTGTCTATTATTGAAAAAAATAACTAATGCAAATACATTTGCTAACGGGAAGCAAAGTGCTCGTGAAATGAGCACCATATAATTATAAATGTTAGGCTCCGAACCCGAAAACGCCCAATGGGCGTTTAAAACGCACGCACCTAGGAGTGGGCATTTCTAAATGCCCCGAACTAGGTGGGAGCGCTTTTAAGTGCACCGACCTAGGTGTGGGCATTCTCAAATGCACCCACCTAGGTGGGGAAAAACTGAAACGTCCCGAACCCGTTCTAGTTGTCTTTAGATATAGAGAACGCGTTTTGGGGAATATACAAATTTCTTTTTGTGATAAAAA